>JANCMA020129233.1:0-24606 GCA_024336925.2 Zoanthus solanderi
ACCAAATGTCAGATTTTGTATGTGTTATATAAGGAGAAGTTGGTTGTTGATAACTGACTGGCACTGAAAGGGTTAAACTCCAGAACCAGTTCACAGCTCCCTACAACCAGTAAGTCAATGTTACGCGCTTTCTCCGAATCCCTAAACCTGGATCTAGTACCTCAAAGTAACAGGTTCAATTTTAGTCAACAACAGCTCACGTATTTCATTATGTTTTTAAAGTTTCATTTAGTAACATTTTTTTTACATTCCATATAATCTGTTAAAAGTGAAAGGAGATTTAACAATAAGTAGTTATCTGTAGTTAATACTGTTAAATGGTCACTTATATGCTGACTATACATAACTCGCTGTAATCATATTACTAAATGTAAGTTTACATGAAATGAAATATTGAACAAAGCGTTCGTCACGGCAATGCCCGCCTTGTGATTCTGATTAACTCGATAAAGATTACAGAGCCTTGCTTAAAAGTGTTAAAATTGAAAGAATATGTTACCCAAAACGAGACTGTAAAGGTAATCTTGAATGCAGACAGGGTAATATGTTAAAACGTGAAAAAAAAGATATTTTCATTAATAATTGGGTACAATAAAGCGCTTCTTCTTCTTCAGGGTTACAAGAAAATATACTTTTATGCCGAATTCATTAAAAATGAGGTAATATCCTTTTTCATAAAAGCTAATATGAAAAATAACTTTTGTCCCGTCCAGGATTAGTAAAAAGACAGCAAGTAATATTTTTCATGACATTATTCGACTTTAGATAAAATCGTTCTTCAGAAAAGCTTGATATCACAAGTCTACGCGGTTTTTATATGTTATGGAAAACAATTAAGATATTTTAAAATTGCCTACCCAATAATTTTTCTTTTTGTTACACTTTTCTTCAGGGCTGTCCTTGACGGTCTGGACCTTGATATCGAGGGAGGAAGCCATCATTATTATCCACAGTTTGTCCGAGAAATGCGCATGCTTATGGACTCTGACAAAAGCAAAAAGTACTACATCACAGGAGCCCCTCAATGTCCTTACCCGGACCATTTCCTTGGCCCTAAATCGGGAACTGGATTGGGAGGTAAACAAAAATTAGAGAGTTTAACCACTGGAACATTTCTTCACGACGGAGTCTATTTTCCGTGAGTAGACTGAATCGAGAACGGCGTTTTTGGCACGAATTTTTTACTTAAGCAGCGCGCGTATCACGGACGCACGCAGGGTAAAAAGGCTCGAAAACCAACTTTGAAAAGCTCAGTCGTAAACAAACTTTACATTGTAAAATTGTTTACACATACGGCAAGAACCTGAAGCAAAAGTCAGTGTTAAAGTAATCGTAAGTAAATTACTTACTTACAAGATTTACTGTTCGGTGCTTGAAGCCATTCCTTTGATAATAAAAAAAGAAAAAACTTTGCAGTTCTGATAGACCAAAACGGAGGCAAAAAGCAGCTTGAAGGCCTCCGTGACGATCACCACGACCGCATGACGTGTCCAGGTACGCGACATCTGCTGACAGTTTAGTTCCGGTTGGCCTCTTCTTGACAACAAGAACGTCTGGCTCTCTATTAAATTACTCTGAAGGCCTGTCCTTGCTCTTTTTTTAGTTTATGATTTTCAAGGGGACTGAAATCGTTTGACGAAAAGTAACACACAAACCTATACTTAAGATTTCTTCAGTTTTGAGCAAACCTAAATATGGTATTAACAAAGAACCCGTGCCTGGCGTAATGTATACAATTAGAGTTTAAGGACCGCCCAGTTTGTTATGTTGGGTAAACAGCGCACGCTGAAAAACCTGGAATAAAAAGATATTAACAAGCCGTGCTACCTTTTGACTAGAAATCTGTTTTAGTTGACCATTGCGCTAAAACAAACAATTGTTTTGACTTTGAGAATGCGAATTCTTTGAGAGGGAAAAAACGCTCGTATTAGGAGCGTGGCAAACTTTGAAGGTAAAACACTCAATAATCGGGCACTTGCAAGTCCCTAGTGTACATAAAAGTTTAAAATTCAAAAACATCTATCACACCAACGAAGAATCAGAAATTCAGAAAAATAACTCAAAGACAACCAATTTACTAAATGTCAAGGAACTTTCATCTTTAAAGAGGCAGAAAATAACAAGTCGCTTGGAGGCAAAACACGAATATTTTTGCTTAAGAAATTCTTAGGCAAAAGAAACGCAAACAGATAGAAGGGGGAGACCTCTTCGATCGCCTAAAATCCATTTTGACAATAATCAATACTAAGATTATATTGCAAGAAGTTTGTACTACATGGAGACATTGACAAAGCTTTCTGTTGGTTTTTTACAGAAGCGGGAGAGCACTTCGACCATCTATACATCCAGTTTTACAATAACTACTGCCATACGGGAGCTGGTGATTGGTTTGACAGCACCCTTAAACAATGGTTGGATTTCGCCAACAAAAGAAAACCCAAGGGACCATTGATTTTTATTGGTTTGCCCGGTGAAGTAGGAGGCTCAAGTGGAGCTCAGTATTACAGAAACCCCAAAGAACTTGCAGTAATGTATAAGGTAGATTGAGTTTGAAGTAGCATTCATCCCAGTAAATCAGCCTCCGGCAGCCGCTGGAGAGAAATTTTGTAAACAATAACTGTTTACGCTTTAATGATTAAAACCAAGGGACTTGAACCTTTGCCAAGCATTTCTAATTTAGATATTTAGAAAAGGACGTAAAACAGGCAGACTAGAAATACATTTAAGAAAAAGGACAACATTTTTAAGAAGAAAAGACATGTTTCGATCATTCTCTGATCATCTTCTGTTGTGACTGAACTAATTAAAATAACTTGGTTATAAAGTTGTGTTAATAGAATTAATTAAAGTAACTACAATGTATAATTTGAAATTCCATTAAGTGTATGTAGATAAAACAAAGTAGAAATATTATGACTGGTCTATGTAGAGCTTCTTTGATTTTTAATTGAAAGACAGTAGAGGCAGAGTCCAAGATAATGAAATTTTTCTTTGTGCAGAGGTTTCGATATTTATTTGAATTCTGTAGATATTTGTGAACATGAGAGACGGGAGGTTTCACCGACATAACGAGCACTACAGCCCGCGCAAGAAAATTTTTAAACAACACGTGAGCGGAGTTTGTCAGGGACAGAGTCTAATTTAGATATATTTCACAATTAAAAGACAAGTAACTGCATTTCTCTTTGGTTTTAGGATAAGCATCAATATTTTTTATGTTTCATAGGGCAGTGGTATTACGTTGCAGTTTGTGAGTACATGTTGGGAAAAGAGCACAGAACACACCAAAAATCTTTTTTATGTTTTATACATTTTGTTTAAGTATTCGAACTTTGCGAGTTCAATATGGAATTAATTTGCATGAGTGCGTTTTAAAAAAAAATCAAAATTAAGCTTTTTATAACACAAAAGTGTAAATTAATTCCATATTGAAGGAGTAAAAGGTTCGATTGCATGTTAACCATATACTGAAAAAATAGACAGTCGAGAACTGCTTATCGAGCAGAGCCACAAAAATTATAAAAGAAAATGACGGCAAAACTCAAAACGTGACAGTAACAATGTGCAATTCATGCGTGAACAAACAATTCGTGCCTCCATCGATGTCACAGAACTTCTGCATTTTGACTGGCTTATTAGTTTGTGACAATTCATGCGTGCACGGACAATTCATATCTCCAAATTTCTGCAAGGAATTACACATTTTTGCAAGAATTACAAAATAAGTGCATTGCTCTTGACCAATCAGAATTAAGTAACTTTTTAATGTATATGATTATTAGTGAAAGCACACAGCAATTCTTTATGAAACCATGAACAACTTAAGCCAGTTTATCTCATTAGATTTGAGCAACTTTTCCAAGAATGCGGGAAACAACGAGTTTCATATTTTTCGTCATTATTGTTATCCGTTTGTTTTTCATAATCACTATATTACATCTTTTGTGCCTTTAACAGAAAGTGAGAGACATGCCTGGTGTGGGGGGTATTATGCTGTGGGACTGCTCCTGGGACCAAAACAACGTCATTGGTGGGCGATATTATCATGAATACGCTCACGAGCTGCTTCGCGGTAGCATAACAGTTCCTACAGGAAGTCCTGGAACCAAACCACCGATCCCACCAGATACACAGGCTCCCCAAACTCAAGCACCACCGACCACCAGACCCCCAGTCGGTAAGGCTGCGTTGGTGATAAAATTCGAACCTAAGTTAAACTAAAACAACGTCGACCATTTTTACTGACAAAAACGCTTAATCAAATTAGGATTCATGTTAATTGTTTCTGTAGCTCTGATCCAAGAGATCGTCTTAGAGTACAGCTCCCCCTTCTTCATGGCTATCAACTCCCCTAGGCGACTGTGATACTTCTTTTTGGCCCATTCCACCGGTTGTAGTAAATACAAGGGGCGTGAAGGTCCCTGTGCAATGTCGTTGTGGCTTCAGGTCTCTATACCATTCGGCGTTTGGGAGACATACCCTGACATCAAAGAATGCTGACGGTTGGTGCTCCCAGAAAACACGTGCATGAATATTTAATCTTGAGTGTTGCGCCTAGTTTGCTCCTCTATTCAGTTTTCACCACAAATGTCTCGGAGAACTGGTTCGATATCCACATCACTGCATACCGTACTTAGAAGTTCAACTTCGAGATCTCTCAACTCTTTGTGTCGTTCAATGACAAACCTGCCACGTTTGCAGATCATGGCGTGGCTACCGTAAAGATGTCTCAACATACACACGTGGAGGGAATACCATTCACTGGCCAGTCATAGCGAAGTTTGATTGCATCACGGACCTTCCGTTTATTCAAACTGAAGCCCATTTCTCGAACAGGAGCACTGTCAGCCAGACTGATGATCCTTTCTCCGCTGTCAGGTCTAATTAGCCACTTCAGAAACGAGTGACCGGCTGGGCCGAGTTTGGTTTCACAAAGGCTTCTGGGATCGTTACAGGGGACGCAAAAGTTGATCGAGAGAAAAGAACATTGCATATGGAGAAAAGTGATTCATTGAGACTTAAAGATGAAATTAGAGTGACAGAAGACGATATTCCCGGAGCAAGACTTGTCAAAAATGTTGAAGACTGCAATTGTACAAAATTGAGACATTTGCTTTTGTGTAGAGGGGCGGAGACAACCGGAAAACGAGCTGACTTAAAGCGAAGGTAACTAAAACTGTATCATATTTTTCGGTCAATACTAATATCTCATAGATTTTGTTATTGGGTACTATTTACAGGCTATGCTTTATTATTTCAACAGAGTCAAAGATTCTATTAATAGTGGATTAGACAAGAAACATTTGAGAGGTCCAGATGGTGGAATAAACTTGCTCCGAAAGAAAACACAGACTGTGGCATCAAGCGAATCAGAGTCATCAGTCAAAAGAAAGTTGCATAGCTCTTTTTGACAAGCATATTTGTCCCGAACTTACTTACCCAAGATTTAAATTTGGGCTTCCTCGACTAGAGATTTGAAGTTCTTTGGCTTGAAGACCAAAGTAAATTAAACCAAGAAAAATTGTGGTAATAAGCTCTGCGCGGAAATTTACAATATTTTGCATTTAGATTGATTGTTATTTTATTTAAGTCAAGTTTTTGTAGTCAAAAAAAATATTTTTGAATATTGTTATATTAATTTTATAGCTGATTTAGTTTGACTGAAGCTGGCAAATTTAATTCTATGAATGCTCTCAGCCTCCAGAAAATAATTTTGAACTCTATTTATATTTTTACATTTCAATTAAGATAAGATTGGAAATTTATACAATCACTGCATTGTATACATACAAAACTAAGGTGAATAAATAAATAAATATATCATTTTAACATATCATTGCTTTTAATCATTTTGCCTCTTTTCTTTTTTTCTTATATTTTTAATGTGTTTAAGCCTTTACCCCCTTGGTAACACATTTTTTTCTATTATTGTGATTTTGAACATAACTTTCAGGGATAACATCAGAAACTTCTGCAGTTGGTCCTGGGACTCTTTGGGGGTGCCAAATATTTTTTCCCCATATGTAATTTTTACTTGTAATATGTGTTACTTGCTTGAAGATAGACGTTATACATAAATATTTACTCAGACTCAAGATTTTAAAATTCAATTTTATTTATAGTTTTATAAATTAATACAATTGATTAACTACATAAATTATACAAAAAATCAGAAAATTCAAAGGAACAGAAATTCTAAAATCACCAAGTTAATTTTTCTGACCTTTAATATTAATAATTATTGACTAAAGAATTTGCATGTAGTTGTATTAAAATCTGCATTATATAAATATATTATCAACATATATACATATTAAATCTGCATTATGTAAATATAACCCTTCCAGCCAAAAAAACATGAACTCGCAACACCTGATACATTAAGAAATGCTTCAAAGTAAGTCTCATGCTCTTTTATGAGCTGGTTTTAGAAAACAGCTTTATATGATTTTAACTGATCAGTCTACTCTTTCTTATTACAAATAAAATGAATCTCATATAAGTTATGGAAGAAAAATTAATAAAATGTTTGGGCTGAAAAGGTTAGTGCATTAAAGGTGGAAGGAAATTTGACAAAGCACTTATTACAATAATCATAAATTATCAGAAGCAAATAGTGCCATTGAAATAGTTACTTTTCTGTCCAACAGATGCCAGGTTTTCAAACGTTCCATCATTCCAGGGTTGTCAAAAAAATTTAGAGTAGCCGGAGATGCCAAAAAAAGTAAGGGGAGGCCCCACAAAACACGAAACAAAACTTACCCCGATCGCTGCCTCGATCATTCTCATCTTGTTTTTCACCGCCGGTCGCCATGACTTCCTCTTCTCTACATGCATGAACTTGCATGATGACATGATTCGCAAGTTTATTATATATAAGGGTAATCTTCAATATTGGGTCTGACATGAAAATTCTCTTATATTGTCCATCGTGACTCACTCGAATTTAATCAATTTTTTGAAACAAGATTTTTTTTCTCTTCCTTTCAAGTTCGTTTTAATGTTTACTGTTCGGTTTTAATTCTTTCAGTGTCATTCAGCTTCATTGCTAAAAATTGAGCTACAAGCATATAGAGTAGCCGGTGCATTTTTCAGAGTAGCCGGTAAAATGCACCGGTTGTCGGCTTATTTTGAGAACCCTGCATTCGCTCAACAGGTATCTTCAAACTTGCTACTGCTTTGTTCTTGGTATATTCTTCAACACTGCATGGCAGTCCTCAGTTTCGATGCCTCTCAACTCGGTCGATTCATCAATCGGCACCGTCTCCCAGATCTTATCTGCTGTGTTCTTGAGCTCTGCTGCTCTTTGGCTCTTAACTGCCAGTTGTAGCGACTTCTTAACAAGAGTCTCGTCTTGTAGTTGGTGTGTTTGTGATTCGATACGATCAACGAGGGGTGATGTCACTTTGACTGATGAGGCGTACTCGCAAGTTGCTTTGCAGCTTGGGTTTCCCAGACCCAAGCCTTCT
Source organism: Zoanthus solanderi (assembly GCA_024336925.2). Classification (NCBI taxonomy): domain Eukaryota; kingdom Metazoa; phylum Cnidaria; class Anthozoa; order Zoantharia; family Zoanthidae; genus Zoanthus; species Zoanthus solanderi. The sequence continues at coordinate 7,470 of JANCMA020129233.1, forward strand.
AGGTGTACTGGCAACGCTAAGATGTCCCTATCCAGTTGATTACATTCGTGTTCAGTTATCGCGGGGATGAGAGCCTGAGATAATGCATTTTCAAGTGGCTCTAGTAACTTGTGAATATCCGGCAGTGTTCTTAAAAAGTAAGTCCACCTACATTTCAAGCCGAAAGTGTATGCAGCGTAGCACGCCTGTGGCTGAGTCAAAGCAAACTTCGCCAGCTGAACTACTTCATTGACCCACTTAGACACCTTCTCGCTTAAGTAATCATCTCAATACTGTCGAGAGCCAATCACCGCGCAAAGGTTTTTCTGCCCTTCTACTTGACGTTAACGACCGTTTCCTTGAATACTTTTCTCACAGCCTACTCCTTGCCTTGCTTCGCGATAATCCAACATTTCTTGTCGTTGGGGAAGTTGCCTAGATCTGGACCTAGGGTAATCAGCGTATCCCACCATCTCTTGATTTCTGTAGCAGCTCCTGCCCCACTCACGTCATCGGCAAACCAGGGCAGATGCTCTGTTCAAGGCGTTGAATGCATTAGAAGCATCAATCAGCAGTACAGCGTCGGTTTCATCTGCTTCAAAGATAGTCTGCATTGCATGTACTGCAGCCTCGCTTCCAAACTCCTGCCCAGCACATAACTGGAGTGAGCCACTAGCTTCCGTAACATCCTTCTTGAAAACGCTCATAACACACTTTCAAGCTATTCTCCTCAAGACCTTCCCGATCCCTACTGGTCTTACTGCACCCCCGCCTCTGTCCTGGGGGATCAGACGGCTTGCCATCAGGGGCTCTATAGTCGTGGGGTCGACGAACTAAGAACACAGAGTTCTGGTCATTGTAGCTAATGCCTCGCAAAGCGTTGTGGATGACTGTTTAAAGGACTTACAAGCGAGCGTTCTTCTGAAGCCATTCGCATCGACCATAGAAGGACCTCCAGATCCATTTGTTCGTAGGGCAGCTTGCCCAACCACATCGCCATTGATCTCTGAGTATACAGATACTGGGATCTCATCACCAATCGGCCCGAAAAGCAGTGAGCCTAGTTTCGCTGGTTTTGGATTGAGATGTTTTTCTTTCAGCTGCGTCATAACCTCAACTGTTAGCGATAACACACCACCATTTGATGATTTACTCAGAAAGCGCTATGCTGAGTTAATCTGCCCTTCAAGCACGAGCTTAGCAAAGATCTTAGATCTGTCAGGGGGGTCCGACCCCTTATGCTTTCCGATACAACCTTGAGTAATTCTTTCTTCCCTAAGCAGTTTATCGATTTCGCCCTCTTTTCACAGCGCCAGCCGTTTAGACAACGCATCCTGGTGATCTTTTGTCTTGGAAGTTTTTGGTTTTTTTTGGAAGGTTTTGGAAGAGCCACAGCAATGAGCACAAAGGCAGCTTTTTGGGATACATGCTGGTTTTCCGAATCGTTATTCCATTCATTAATATGCAGAGTTACTTGATCGATAAAGTCCCTCCCTGTTTTCCCGTACGGCAAAAGAAATACATTTTCTCGCCAGGTTACAATCCAATCATAAGCATTTATTATGGTTGAAGACAATATAATAACTACACTTCCATCGCTCCGTTTCCCCCATTTGATCTCCGACGGTTTGTTTACGTTATTGTACTCTGGAAGACACCCCAGCTCCTCCATTGTTTCAACTCGGTTGTTTTGTCCTACTCGACTCTCCTGGGATATGACTAGTTCTGTTCGTAAGCAGATCCATGTTTGTTGTCATTTAAGGTGGTGCATTAGCATATTGTGAAAAACCACTGATTGTTTCTTGCAGATAAAATAATTCACTGTTTGAAGACGGAGTCGTAAAATCCTCGAAATTTGCCGGCACTTGTGCTTCAGTTGACATAGTTTTTTTTTTCTAGAAATATTCTAGTTCGATAAATCTGATTCATTCAGCTCAAGCGATTTTTCAATTCTTGCTACTTGATCTCTTAGATTTGACAGCGAAAGCTATTCATATCCTTTCGCTTCCCAGATTTCTTTCATAATCTTGATACACCATTTTCTCTTCCCATTTCCGTCAAGGGGAGCTTGATTTGATTGAGTTAAAGCGACAGCCTTCCATTTGCAACTGAGAAGATCAGAAATCATTTTATCTGTCCATTTTCGTCTTGTTCTTGACTGCTGTCGGTCAGCCATTACATTTGACTTGCGAATATTTACAAGCGTTTGAATTGATATGAAAGAGGCGTCTTCTATGATTCTTGCTGCTAGAATAAAAGTAAAGCATGATTGATTTGCTATTGAGCTTAAACTCTACCCGTAAACTCTACCCGTAAATATCCGATAAACTGGTATGTAATGTACATTCCGACTGCAAGGGCGTTTGAAAGAGAAATAATAATCGATGATCATAATAATAATAATTATTATTACTATTATTAATACTAGTAGTAGTAGTAATATTATTGAGATAGCAAGGTAGTAATGTGTAGCAGAATAAGAAATATCTTATATGAAGAAAAGAATTGGATATTGCAAAAAAAAAAAAAAAAAAAAGCTGAGCTGCGCACAACAAATGCCTTTATTGTTTTTCCTTCATATTAAAAGGTCCCAAGGATTGTACTTCACTGGGAGATGGAAGATACCGGCACGAAACTGATTGTTCCAAATTCTTCGAGTGCGCAGGAGGAATACGGTTTGACAAGAGCTGTGCACCTGGATTGCTTTTTAATGTCAAAAAAAAGACCTGTGATTGGCCGGTCAATGTAAAATGTTAGCATCAAGGTCACGCAATTACAAGCACGTCGTTGGCCAAAATGTAATTTTGAATAAAACTAGTTTACATCAGGGATAAAAAATAAAATATAGTCGGGCTAAAGTGTGATAGTATTTCACTCAGTGTCTATGGGGATATTGCTCTGCTAAACTATATGCTTTGCCTCAAATAATTATTTTTATGAATCATTGAAGAAAGTAGTTACTCGTGGTACCACGAGTCAACGTTTGGGTTCGATTTCTTTTTCGTTTTGCTTTTTTCTTTTTTCTTCATGTCGCGATTAGCGATTCGGTCCAGTGACTGCCATATTTGGGATTTGTCCCCGGTCCCACGCGTACTATGAGTAAAGGCTTAATGAGCCTCTTGTTTAACATGTTCAATTGTAGAAAATTGCAACTTATAGCTTTATAAGATATTTTTGGTTATTAGCTGGGCAAGTGCAATTGAAAGTATTGTGCAATTAAAATTTAACCAAAAATTATTGAATATTTATATGTTTTTTGCTTAGATGATATTTATAGATTGAATGAAAGGTTAAAAGAAAGAGGTGTTGATCTAGAAACAGAAAGGAAACTGGAGCAGGTAATCATGGTGTTGTAAAATCAATTATTTTATATCATCATCATCAATCCAGTTTTGATCTGGGTTTATCGCCATAAACGGGGGTAGCCAGATTTACCCCACTCTAACAGCAATCTCTCCAACTCCCATTCTCCATCTGGCTCGATTCAAGGCATCCTCCTTCTGCAAACCAACACTCTTGCTCTCCTTCTCCACTTGTGTCTTCCACGTCTTCTTTGGTTGTCCTTGCTTCCTCTTGCTCTTCACTTTAAACTCCAATGCTTTTCTCAAAACATGCTTACACCCCTCCTCAACACATGCCCGTACCATTTCACTCCATTTGCCTTTGCCATCTGAACTACTGTTTCCTTCAATCACAACATATATAAGAATTGTTTTAATGATTTTTAAACAAAAATATGATAAATGTTAAATTTATATTAAATGTTTTTGATAAGAAGTGTTTTTATAATGATATTAAGACAATTTTTTTTGTTTTAAAATTTAATACGGAATAATCCTGAGTCTATTATTTAGTGTAGGAGATGTCCTATTTGGTTTGCTAAGTTTTCTTTCTTAAGGCATTTGTGCTTTTAGGTTGCAAATTTTATCTTAAGTTCACATATTAATTATTTAGGCTCACCTGATAATATCATATGATCATAGTGCATCTATTGCCTTCTTCCAGGGCAGGAACAGACATTTAGTGCTATTATGGGAAAGCTCTTTTTCTGCTTCCAAAACATGGATAAACAGTTAATACTGCTTTTTGGACAGCTCTTATTTTGCTTTTAGAACTGGAATGGACAGTTAGCTTTTCTGTGTTGCAGCTCTTATCCAGCATCTACTGTTGAACAGGGACAGATATTAATTATTTTAGCAATGCTGTGGTACAGCTCATTTTCTGCTTCCAGAACAAGGATGAACAGTTGCAGTAATGCTGCTTTCTGGACAGCTCTTATTTTGCTTTTAGAAGGACTTCTCTGGTGCAGCTCTTGGCCTGCATCTACTGTAGAACAAGGACATACACTTTGCAATGCTGCACATGGTACAGCTCATTTTCTGTATCCAGAACAGGTTCAACTATTGCGTTGCTTTTAGGAAAGGGACAAACGATTAGCTACTACAGGAAAGCTGTTTTCTTCTTCCAGTTTAGGGACAGCTGTTTTCCTACTTCTGGGACAGGGACAGACGATTAGCTTCTACAGGGGAACTGTTTTCTTCTTCTAGTTTCGGAACGGCTGTTGTCCTCCTTCTGGGACAGGGACAGACAATTAGCTTCTACAGGGAAGCTGTTTTCTTCTTCTAGTTCAGGGAAGGCTTGAATTGTCCAGACCTACTTTTGGTACAGGGACAGACAATTAGCTTCTACAGGGGAGCTGTTTTCTTCTAGTTCCGGGACGGCTTAAATTGTCCTACTTCTGGGACAGGAACAGACGATTAGCTTCTACAGGGGAGCTGTTTTCTTCTTCTAGTTCAGGAACGGCTTAAATTGTCCTACTTCTGGGACAGGGACAGACGATTAGCTTCTATACGGGAGCTGTTTTCTTCTTCTAGTCCAGGGACAGAGCTCTGTTGTCCTACTTCTGGGAGATGGATAACAGACAGTTAGCTTCTGTTAGGCAACTCTTTTCTTGCTTCTAGAAAAGGAACAGACAGTTTAGCAATGCTGTGGGACAGCTGCTGTAACTATAATTCTGCCAGAGCTGTTATCAAACAGTTTTTGCTCTACTTTTTAGACTAGTTATTGCTTTTCCATATTAAGCAGAAGATTGTTATACTACGATCATTTTAGCTTAATCCATTCTGTGAAGTACATTTTTGTTGTGTTCAAAAAATACTAAAAGAGGCAGTTTTAACTTTTATTCTAATTAATAAAAATTCACTGTGTATCCACTTGAAATTATTCTGTACTAAAGTAGATAAATTAAGCTTAAACATTGTCTTAATGTAGTTTCGCATAGAGATATTCAGTCAGCTGGAGGCAATTCAGAACCAGTCTAGAATGCAAAGGATTAAGGAAGAAAGGCATGTCGGAGAATTGTCATCTTCTGCTGTTGTGCGAGATCTACAAGAAAGGTTTGTTAAACTATGCCGTCATTTAATTTAAGTTCCAATTACGCTTTACCATGATGCATATCATAGTTTTACAAGATAAAATCAATTTAGATACCGAAACTAGGCTCTTACTGTTGACTCAAATCCAAGCTAGTTTGTTGTGGATGGGCAGGTTTAGTTGGTGGTCCCGTTTGACTGTAGAAGGTTTTAAAATGTAGCAACATAAGATAAATGAACTGCAAGTAGGTACCGTGTAGACTAAGATGCTGAGTTTTAAAAACACGTTTGGTATGGATGGTCTTTTTTAGTTTGTAATTGATCTGAGTTGGATTTTTTTTTTTTTTTTTTTTTTTTTTTTTTTTTTTTTTGCTATATGATATATGTGAACTGCAAGAAGGAACTTTGTATACTCAAATCTAAGATTTTTGGAACAGGTTTGGTATGGATGGCCAGGTTTAGTTGGTAATTAAGTTGGACTCTGTTTTACCCCAGCACATTTAAAAAAGAAGCTTAATAAGATAAATGAACTGCAAGAAGATTCTGTTTGGACTCAAATCTAAGTTATTTAAACCTGTTTGGTATGGATGTTCATGTTTAATTGGTGATTGAGTTGGATTCTGTTTTACCCCAGCACATTTAAAAAAGAAGCTTAATAAGATAAATGAACTGCAAGAAGCTTCTGTTTGGACTCAAATCTAAGTTATTTAAACCTGTTTGGTATGGATGTTCATGTTTAATTGGTGATTGAGTTAGATTCTGTTTGATTGCTGGAAACTTTGTACGCAGTATATCTTTTGGCTGGTTAAACATCTCTATGGACTTCTTAAGAAAGTCAGAGTTTTGTTCTTTAACAATTTTCGCTGTAATTAATTTTCGCTGTAATATAATTTAAAACCTGAAATAAAAGTCAGGGAGTTTTCATTTTAGGCTAGTTATTGTTTTTAATTTGTTGCTGCAAGCGAAGCAAGTAGCCTCTTATTTGGAACACAGTGTAATCTTCGGATGTCACTGGCAACGAACATGTATGCGATACATACAATCAGCGGTTCAAGTCCATACCGTATCAAGAGTCGATTGAAGAATATCACAAGCATTTCGGTACTCATGATACATGCGATCAGCGGCTGTAAGAGCTAAATTGTGATGAATTCTGATACTAAAACACAAGAGAAAACCCTATCATGAAAGTATGATAAAATGTAATATGCTATTAAAGTGTATTTCACGGGTTAATGAAAACCACTCTAAGTGCGCTCACTCTAACACTAATTTACAGTACTCTTAGATCCCTTTACAGTACAAATACACTAAATACCGAAAATAGTACAGTATTGTCACTAAAACAAAATAGTGTAATTGCACCACGCACTTTCTATAAGAAATAACTAGTTGGTAATGTATTAGTTTTTCGTTGTTCAAGTTTATGCCATCGAAAAAGGTCAAAGAGTGCAGAGAATCCCTCCATGCTAACATTATTTAAAACCTGAAAAATGCCGAAAAAGTGATGAAAGCTAAGACACTTAGGCTAAGTCTTTGGCAGAAATACCTCAGTTGACTTGCACGAGCCGCATCAATTATACAAAAAGTAGTCTTTGTCTTTTGCTTACAGCAAACGCTTACTACAAGAAAATAATGATTCACTTAGGCGAGAATTTGACCATCTAAAGACTAGAATAGGTAAGTGGAGATAGCCTTAAAATAATCCAATATATAAAATTTCTTTGTATACGTTGCAGAGTATTTCAGTCTTTAAACATGAGCGAGAACTACCGATGACTGGATACAAGTTCCGATCCCGATGTTGGAACAAAGAATTTGGTTGGGTTTAGGGTCAAATACATTATGCTTTTGAAAGTCACCTTAAAAATCATAACATTATGCCAAAACTTATGCTAGAAATATATTAGAATTCAACGATTAAGATTCAAAACTTATTCGGTTTAGCGTTTTCAAAAGTATTTTATTACTGGCTTAGTTAGTTCTGAGACATGTCAGATAAATAACCTATTTATTTGGACTTATTCCGGCATTATGCTTGATGCTCCACTGACTATAGTATTATGCCGTCATAATGTATCTGACCCTAACTGGGTTGCTCAAAGGCCGAGTAACTTTATTCGTTGGTTAAGCCAAAACTCAACCGATATAGTTACTTCTCTGAGAAAAGATTTACAGTTCTTAAAAAAAGCTTGCCAGCCTCTCGTAAATAAATTTTGCTTATATATTTGTGGTTCTGGTTATGCTCGTGACAAATTTCTCTGGTGAGGATGATCATGTCTTTGTCGATAGCGAGTTCTGTAATACCCTAAATACCAGTGTATAAGCTGAGAATGTGGTCCCAAATTTAGAGGGCAAAGTTTTGGGGTTTGGAAGACAAAAAATTAGGACATATTTCACATAAAAATTGTTCGTAACATTAACTGACCTTTATTACAGCTTTTAAAATTATAACGGCAAATTATTGCCAGTGACTTTTACGTGTTCTCGGGTTTTTCACTTCAGTGGAATTAACCTCAAACATATTTAATAGAGGTGAGAAGGGATTGTTTTCTTGACACCATCTTGGGCCCAGTTGTTCAAAAGCTGATTAGCGCTAACCCAGGGTTATATTATAAGTTTCCCCATGGTCTTGTTTCTAAATATATAAGTGTATGTTGTTCAGTAGCATCAAAGAATAATAAACAGTTAACAGAAAAATTGGTGTATATGCCCTGAGCGGGAATCGAACCCACGTCTCCTAGTTTTCTAGTCAGGAGTGTTAACCACTACACCATCAGGGACCACCACGCTGGCAACGTAGCAGTTTGATTAGTTAAGCTGGTTAACACGTGAGGATTCCTGGGCCCAATTTTTCTGAAATACAAATGCGGCCTAATGCGGCCTAATATAGAAAATATTAATTAACAGAAAATTTAACTGCTTGAGGTGTGTTCAGATAAAAAGAAATTTGAGAGCTTAAGCACCTGGCATTCTTGTTGTCGCGAAGGTCAATCAGAACTAAACTGCCAGCAGATGTCGCTTACCTGAACACGTCATGCGGTTGTGGTGATTGTCACGGAGGCCTATAAGCCGCTTTTTGCCTCGTGTTGGTCTGTAAAGCTGTGGAGTTTTTCTTATCAAAAGAATGGCTTCAAGCACCGAACAAATCGTCAATAAATCTTTGTAAGTTAATAATTTACTTACAATTACTTTAACACTGACTTTTGCCCCAGGTATCTTGCCGTATGTGTAGTTTTACAATTTTTAATTTTAAAAATTTGCTTACGACTGTGTTCTTCAAAGTTAGTTTTCGCGCCTATTTACCCTGCGAGCGTTCGTCGTTGTAATACGCGTACTGCTTAAGTTAAAAATCCGCACCAAAAACGCCGTACCCGATCTAGTCCACTCACGGAAAATAGTCCTTCGTCGTGAAGAAATGCTCCGGTGCTTAAGCTCTCTATTTTTATCGTGGCACAATAGCCAACACATAATCTTTATAAATGACTAATTTACAATTATTTTGAAATATGCTCCATACAAATATTTATTAAAATTACACAACTGAAGCTAAAGTATACTTCTAGACACATCTAAGGGGTAAATGCGAAGCGTTTCTAACAGACGAGTTTTTTTCTGATAGATTCTACCTCGTACCTTGGGTTTTAGTAATACTGTTTGTAGTGACTCTCCCTAATCTGCTTTATACATGAATAAAAACTCTGGAAGCTCTATAGACACAAAGACACAATAACTGAAGTACAAGAGTACTTTGGCGATAGACTGTTTCCAACCACCTTAATCTTGCTTTGAGAAGTGTTTAACTACAACGATCTTATTTGGAAGGGGTTTTGAGAGTGGGGAGGGCATTGCCGAGGGAACACGAATTTATCTGCCATGCAAAAGTGTTTTTTTTTAGGGTTAAATTATAAAATTGAATCTTTTGAAAATCAATAAAATTTCTGTCTTGAAACAGAAATCTAACACATATACACCAATTTCGAATTCCCAGTTACTGCTGATTTAAATGACTGCAGACTCATTCTATAGTCTTAGCCTCGTTTTGACCTTAAATATTAAAAAATACTTGCGAGAGAGAGCAAGACGTCACACCTCCAACAATACACACAGTTGTAAGTAGCGTAAAACTGCATCAGTTGGCATTTAGGAATATTTAACTTCATAGTGAGGCTAAAACTGTACAAATTGAATATGTTGTCATTGTTGTCAGCGGCAATTGCTAACTCAAAAACCATCTGTTGATAATTTGCTTAGAATATCAAATGAATATCGCTCCCAACCTCAAAGTTGCCTTCAGCTTCAATTCTCCTTCCATCAGTTTCCTGGTGTAAGACATGACGACGAATGTGCTAGGAAGCCCTAACTGAGAAGATGCAAACAACATGCTGATGGTGATGGTCCATACAGTGAAAATGATGGTAAAAAAAACTTGTGCCATCAATAATAAATCGAATATAAGTTGTGTAGAGGTGATTCTAACCTGTACAGTTGCAACTGCACGGCTCTTGTTTGTTTCTCGCACTATGGTGGAGTTCATCGATGTCTGGAAACCCAGCCTCAGGGTAACATAACCCACTGTGTGCTTGTCCAGCTGTCGTGCTACCACTAATAACAACACAAAACTCGGATGGTTAATTGTCAACTGATTGTAGGTGGGGTGGGGAAAAAAACTTAGATAGTTATATCTACTAGTTTAAAGTGGCTTAGGTGGAAAGAATCTCATTTCCTTGCCTACTAAATTAAACTGGCTGTGAATGACGTAGTAAAAAGCTATAGATGGGCAACATACGATTAACAGACATATCAAGTGAGCAAATGCGAGATGCATGTCCAGCGGGAATAGATAACATAAACCCAACCTAAACTAGTTGGGAGTGAGGAAAGAGTCAGAGATGGTTATCTACCAACCTTAACAAGTTGGGAATGGGGCTGAGGAAAGGCTCATTGATGGTTAGTTCCCAACCTAAACTAGCTGTGGGTGGCAGTAAGGGAAGAGTGTGGCTAAAGTAAACCTTGATGTTATGTATCAACCTAACGTGAGGGTGTTGGTTTGTAAGAATGTGCAATTGTCAGTTTTTAAATGGCAACGTAGCTACATAAATTGAGCAAGTAATGAGAGACAGATTTTTGCAAATGTAAATTTTATGCTGGAAGTTTGGTAAATTTTGCAAGACATTACAGTGTGACCGGGAAAACCGTGAACATCGAAAAATATGTCAGGAATGTTTATTGTCTTATAACCAATCACATTCGAGGATTTCACGCGCCAAAACTGCAAATAGAACATCGTTATAAAGTCAAACTTGATGAAATCAAAATAAGTTTAAATTTTGCAGTAAAAGATGTTGCAAGGTAAGAAACAATATTTCTTTGGCTAGAAGAATTGATTTTTCTGGGTTTTATTTGAAGTTTTCTATATTTCATGGCCACAACTTGCTTTTTTCTAATCATTTTACGAGCGCTCATGCAACGGCAATTTCATCCAGACCAGTTGTGCTAGGATGCCTATTTCTGGATCATGGCGATCGCCGATTTCATCCTGATCTGTGACCATGAAGCACGTCCAGCTTTGTCAACTTCTATTGCTGAACCAAAAGAATACTGGCAAGCAAACTGTTGAGTTCTTTAACTAACTTTCTAATTATAAACAATGGAACACGAACATTTTTGATAGTTGATATTATTCAAAACTAGTTTAGAAATATCTGTTGACTTAAATTAGCGGTTGACTGTTGAGTTGTATTGAGCTTTCAGCGTTTAATAAATTGTTAAATTTTTTGTGGAGTTCACTTGTTCTGTTTCAGAGAAGCAAATTTTGGTTAACTTGAAATTGTCAACAACTAAAGGTGCCAAATTTTGAAAGCAACAAACGGCCTGGAGCGCCAGTCACCTGTGAAACGACAAATACATGCACTATTCTGTTTTGTTGTCATTAGTCTCATAGCTAACGGGCAGAATAAGCTAAAATTAAATCAATTATCCCAAAAAATCCCAAGCAGCTACAGGTTTTGCCGAATAACGGAAAACTCTCTGCGGTTTGGATAACTGGTTTGTGGCGTGTAATTGGTCAGAAATAACATTCCTGACATCTTTTAGGTGGTCACACTGTAATTACCGTGAGATTTCACGAAGATGACAAATACCAGTGTCGTACTTACTTGGCTGGAGTCCAAATATTAGCAGGTTCTCACTGATATTTGCCGTAAGTCCTAGAGTGCCATAACTAAAATCAAAGTCAAATTATATGATAATCATCAAGCATTCTTGGTTTTCACACAATCCCAAGAGACACAAAAGACAATAGACATAGCGGCCATGTTGGTGTCCCAAACAAAAGAAATAATTAAAATTATTTTGGTAAGAGTACACCAACATGGCCGCCATGACATCAGGTAAAAACCGGCAATAGTTGCCGTTTATATCTTATTTTGTTTTGCCCTTTAGTTGTAATTCCTATTCTTAGAGACTTACACCACGTTCGATAGAGATTTCATTATTTTTCACTTCTTAATATAAGAAAGGAAACTCTGTACGGGTATGCCTGATGTAATTCTAGTTCCTTTTTGGTCTACGGACGTGTCGTGTCATTTACTGCGACTAGCTAACTGCCATTTCTAAATGGCTGTGCTCTTTCTATACCGCAAACATGTCAAATTATAATCAAATAGAAACTTGTAATTTTTACAGAGCACAATAAAGTTGTTGTTGTTTTAAATTTAAGCATTTCTGCTAATTGGAAACAAATAAAATACGCAAATAAAACTTTATAAGTAATATATAAATGAAATGGAATGTATAAAAGATCTACCGATGAGTGAGTGGGTGAATGAATGAATGAATAAATTATTGATGGATGGATGAATTTATAATGTACTAGTTAGTTAACGCAATAAAAGTTTTTAAAAACAGGTACGACGAGCTCCATAGCAGTGAAATGAGTCAAAATTGTTTGAAAAATTGTTTAACACTGATTTAAAATATAAATATAAAGACGTTTCGAGCGTAAAACGTATTTATATTTTAAATCAATGTCAAACAATTTTTACTCATTTTACCGTTATGCCTGATTGCAATTTCTCAATTTTTGAACTCCATAGCATCTGTATCTGGTCATGTAGAGTCGCTGCGTTCAGTGTGATTACTTTCTTAAATTGTTCATCCGCACCCTTATTTAGTAGGACCAAAATGGTTTAGCGAGTGCTTGTTGTAATTAACTGTTTAAAACGCGGAATGGCGAAATCCTCAATGTACTTGTATCTTGGTGTGCGGAGCAAGCGCTAGTGGGAGAGGATGAGGGCCATAGCTCATAGGTCCCTAAAGAATCTTTGAGTAGTCAACAAAAAATTCGGGTCTTTTTTGAGTCAAAAAGCTTTATGTATTCTTTCTAATAAAGTTTTTCTCAGTTTGCACATAAGAATGTTGCACCAGAACGCCGTAGCCGAGGGGGGGAGGGGGGAGGGGGAATTTTACCTCTACCTTTTTGCACGGTTTATTTCTTTACGGACTTTGAAAAAATACAAAAATTATATGATTTCAGCAACTAGAAAGGAGCGAGCGCACAATTTTCTTTCAACCCCAACCTTAATTTTCCACAACAGCTCATCAAACAACCCTCAGGCGTCCCGTTTGCATAAAGTCAACTGGGCAAATGGCTTTCTGGCTATCCATTCACTGAATAACAGAAACTGAATATAAGCGCCGCCTCGATCTATGGGCCACTAATACTAGGCTTTTTGAGTTTAGCTTTTTTGCAAACTGGACATGTATTATATTGAGACAAAATGTGTAACCAAAATTCGTGTTGTTGCGTTTGTTTATTAAAATTACACCACATTCAATAGCGCGCGCAACTTGCGGTTTGGTGGCAAAGAAGAAAAGTTGAAAGTTAAGCAAGTTGAGGAAGGGAGAAAAAAGACACCAACTCTCCTTCCCTCGATTTTTAATTTTTTTATTTCATCTCTTGTCCGAACTCGTACTTTTAACAATTGTTAATTGCTGCACTGGGCCCAAACTTTAGATGTTTTTCGCCATCTTCATAAAGCCCTGCATGTGCACACTGAGAGAAAATTGCCACACGTACCTCTGGAATCAGTTGCATTTTTACCTGCCTTGCGAGGCAAATCGTCAATTTCACGTTGTTTCAGAAATTTCTTTTCCTCCGGACTAAAGCTGCAACGTTTGGCAACATCGTTAGTATTTTTTTCATCTGTGACTGGAACATTTTAACGACGTTTTTGAAACTACAATTGAGGCTAGTTTGGCATCAAAAATTGACAATCGAACCATCGCCTTCGCTGCCTGTTTTTGTAGGAAGTAATGACTAATGTCACCTAGTTCTGCGGAATTTGATTGCTTAGCGCGGCCCAAGCTCATAAAAAAATTGAAAACTATTATTTTGGTTTAGTTGCTTTGGAATACAAAAGAAACACTAGCAATAAAAGTAAGTGGAAAAAGAAACTAATAAATAAATGTCTGATGCACTAAGCGTAAATAAACTTGTCAAAGAACCAATTATATGATTAGGGGCTCTGAACAAAGCAGGATCTGCGACCATAGACAGCTTTTTAGTTCTTGTAGCCTTGTGTTATTTTGGTAGCCTTTGTTGATCTCCTGTTTTGTATCAAACAACAGCAAATAAGGAGGGAGCGTGGGAGACCACGGTTTTACTGTATTTGGTCATTTTTGGTACGGTACGGCGGTAAAAGAGCTGTAATGGCTCGGTACTGCGGTATTCTTTCCATCGGGGATACACGATATTTTTGTTGTTTTGGTCCCGGTATTCGATAATTTACCCTGTTTTAGTACGGTATTTTGTTTGCCTGCACTCTTCTATTCTGTTAAAATTTTAAGAAATAAAACTTAACCTAGTATTAATGCGTTTCCTAGAAAACAAAATTGCACTGTATACAAAGTGACTTTGACTTCAATTCAAGCTTTTCAAAATGATCGCGAAGAACTAAGCGAATAGTACGCCGAAGTACTTTTCAGGGACTGCGGAGCTGGATGAGGGCAGGGGAGGGCACGTGTCCCTCCCCCCTTCCTCAATAATTTTGCTGCATTTGCCTTTAAAAAGTCCTTATAAAAATTAAAGAGAGAAAATATAAAAACTCTATTGTTTTGTTTGTGGTTTTTCGCAGCAAGGCGAATAAAGTCCTGTCTTAGAGCAAAGATGTCGCAAGAGCGTATCAATCTCGTGATCTTTCGAAACACTCACAAGACCTATACCGATAACTTACTTGTGAATGTGGCAAACGAGTTTATAGCAAAAAATGAAAACAGGAAAGGAAAGTTAGGTACTCTCACAGTGCAAGATCTTTTACCATGATCAGTGGGTTTTTACATACTGGTTTTCATTTCATTGTTACTGTTGTTGTTGACGATTGGACATGAAAAAGTTGCTCCTCTGATGTTTATAACGCACTTTACTTTGTCATTATAAATTCACAACTACTTTTTTACGATTATCAATTTTAAATGCATCTCTTGCAATTCTAAAAGCTCAAATGTTAAAAATTTTCCGGGGGACCCCTACCTTTAAAAACGGCGCTCGGAACAATGCTCCAACAATCCTAAACTTGCTCCGCGGTCCCTGCTTTTTGACATATTTCAGACGCTATTGGTATCACATCGAATAACCTCGAGTAAAGAAGTAAATAAATTAAAAATTTGAAAAACATTTGGCGTGGCATGCATCAATCTGTACATGTGAAAAGTTGAAGGTACATATAGTAGCATCACGTACTGGTCCTTGTTGTACTGGTGTTTATACAAAAGTTATATTATGTAAATTTGGAGGTTTGATTTTTCGGTATCACGGTATTGACGATTTTCACGCACGGTATCGCGGTATTTTCCTTTTTCTGACACCGGTATTGCGGTATTTGGGGATCCCCCACGCTCCTTTCAACAAGGCATTTAAATAAGATGTAATTAGACAAACTATTTTCAGTTTTACAACTTTGTAATTAATTAATCATTATTATTATTATTAATCTTATTAATCTTATTATTCTTATTCTTATTATTAATTACGTTTAAAAAAAGAAAAACTTAAAATGCACTCACATCCACCTATAGTTGATTTTAGATGCTCACTCAATCTTCGCGACATTCTTTTAAAGCGAAATTGCCTTCTGAAGTTTCTAACAAAAACACTCGACAACTCCCGCCTGGCAGTTACCGTTGCGGACAAAACTGCGCAACTTGCCCATACATTAATGACTGTCTCACACAATATACCTTTCTTTCTACCGGCCAAACACGTTCTATAAAATCTCACTTCACTTGTAACACTAAATATCTCATCTACATGATACAATGCAACCGCTGTAACTTACAACTTGGTGAAACCAAAAGACGTTTGAAAGACGGATTTAATGAGCACCGTAGAACTGTTGATAAGTCTAACAATAAATCTAGGCCTACTACAGTTTCTGAACACTTCCTTTCTAATGCCACACTCCTACTGTTATGCAACTAGTTTCCATCGAAAAAATATATTTCCATCCTTCGACTCCATTCGTAAAGCTGGAGAAGCAACTCTCATTATCAGATCCAAAACTATTGAGCCTTATGGTTTAAATGCTAGAGATGAAAGAAATTTTAACCAGATACTTCCGGCCCTGTCTATTTTCTTTTTAAACCACTTTTTTTAAAAAAAATTACATGTAATGATCATCCACTCATTTGTACACCTGAAGAAGGTTGGAATGGCCAACCGAAACATTGTGTATATAACATTTTAACGTCGTATTGGTTTTGCTTTTTTAATGTTTTAACGTTTTAGTTTTTAAAAACCAATTAGATCATCCATTGATCCGACATCAGCAGACTTTTCGTTACTGTGGTTCTACTCTAACCGTGGTCACTTCAGTTCGTTAGCCAATCAGATTGCGAATTGAAAACAATAGAATTGGCCATGATATAATTCGAAATGATAAAAAATTTGATGAAACGTAATAAAGAACGAAATTGCAAATAGGGTCGACTGACCACGGTTAGAGTAGAACCACAGTAACGGTTGCCTGCACTTTTTCTTAGCTCTCAATGAGCTTGGGCTGCCTGTGATATAGATCATATCCCATCATCCTTTTCTCAAATTCAGCTCACTTGATCGAAAAAATGGCTGATTCTATATTTAAAGATGTTCCTTTGGTGCCGCAAGACCATGTGTTCCAAGTTAACGCTGCTTACAAAAAAGATACAAATCCACAGAAAGTAAACTTGGGAATAGGAGGTATTGTTTTTTAACTGCAAAGCTTTTAGTCAGTACTCCACAAAACATAAGTTGTTCACTTACTTCGGTGGCGCTGGCCGGCAACATAAATTGATAGCCAGTGAATTGAATTGTTTTTACTGCAATTATGAATATCAGCAGTTTTTAAATAATAATTTTTTTAACTTAGCCTTCCGAGATGACGAGGGAAAACCATGGGTACTGCCAGTTGTTGCGAAGGTAGAAGCTCAGATGGCGCAGGGTATTTTGGATAGAACTTTAAACCATGAATACCTGGAGATCGATGGCCTTCGACTTTTCTCGGACTCCGCAAGTAAATTTTTGTTGGGAAAGGACAGCCCAGCAGTCGTAGAAAACAGAGTGAGTAAAATTTGTGTTAATCAAACGCGCTCACAATGATGTTGCTACGTTTGCGAAATAAATACGTATCTGATTCATCAATTTTAATCACCCACCTAGTAAATGTAAAATATTTAACACTTATTGACTGGGACCGAGGGAAACAGTATGTTTTGTGGTCCCGAGACCGCCAAGGCCATCGAGGGACCAC
>JANCMA020129234.1:0-10000 GCA_024336925.2 Zoanthus solanderi
TTGAAGTTGAATGCTAAGCACAAGTGTTGAATGTGAATGTAAATAGGCATTGAAGTTGAATATGTAGAATTGTTGAAAATGAAAATTCAAGGTTGAAGTTGAATGAACATTTCGTTGTTGAATTTTGAAACATTCCGCCAACCATACAAAAATTGTTATAATTATTTTATACTAACCTTGAATTTTGATTAAATTCGTTTAAGAGGACTTCTGCTTAATTTCACTCAAAACTTACCCGATACAACTATTCGCGCCTAGTGTCTTCAAATAGGGAAAATTTCACGTAATGTATGTATGTGTAATTTAAATCCCTATATTACGCACGGGAGATTTTATTTTGCCTCCTCGGGTTTTGACCTCTGGGCCAAAATCCTGCTGGGGCAATACTGACTGCACGTTGGAATGCATCGAGCTCGGAACCTGCACGTAGTTGTCGCTAAAATTACAACGTAACTCAAAGACCTTTTTTAGAGTAGTAGAAACTACGAGGACGTAACAGCAAAAACTTTTTCAATATTCGCTTAGCCTCATGAAGAAACATTTCATCATTCTTTTCTGTCTTTTTATTCAAGGAAACAAAACCCCTGTGACCCGGAAGAAAAAAGTAAAGAGCGAACCAAAAATGTGATTTTTTTGAGTCGTCGTCGTTTGCGTCCCCGTTCCCGTCCTCGTTGCGTAAGAGCCCTAATGTCTAAGCCTAACTCAAAACTGCAGTTAGACTGTATTAAATTGTTGCGTCTATACATGGAGTTTCTAAGACTATATTCGGCCTGTTTTAGAAATCTCAGAACAACTGGTTGGCAAAACCGTTAATTTAATGAGTCAAACATTCTTTGTAATCTCCATTACTCGGGGGGAGGGGGTTAGGAAAGGGAGGGGGGACAAAACTGCTAATGAGCCATACATTCTTTGTATAATCTCCCTTACTTGGGGGGAGGGGGTTAGGAAAGGGAGGAGGGACAAAACAGCTAATGAGCCATACATTCTTTGTATAATCTCCGTTACTCGGGGGGAGGGGGTTTGGAAAGGGATGGGCGACAAAACTGCTAATGAGCATTGAAGTATTTACAGTAGTAGCAAATTCTTAGGAACAGTATTTACCTCATTAGACTCAAATTTTGAGATTAAGTTTCTTTTTCAAAACAGTGAGATATTTTGCCTTTTGTAACCCTTTTAGAAACCGTGGCACGTGTGATAATTAACAGACTTTGTCTATGGTTGTTTTAAGAACTTTAAAACGTTTAAGCTAATCAGGTGAAGTCCTCGTATTTTTTCATTTGAATAGATCACGGCTGCCGCAGTTTCTTATGAACATATACAGATCACAGTACCGACAGACAAGATGCCCAGGACCAAAGGCTGAATATAGGACATGTAACGTGCAGGTACGAGGTATAATCCTGTCCTAATTTAATGGGGGCATAAATTGGGAATCAATATTCTCGTTTTAGTTCTCATCATAACCCCAACATCCCTTTCTATTTTCGTAATGAGACGAATGTGAAGAGCTTAATTTTACATTAGTAAGATTATAATGTTGCTCATAGTTATATTTGCTGAAAAGCAGCTCACTATTCGGTGCACGGTTCAATTTCTGGATGTCACTGGCGATGAATTTCAGAACATGCAGTATGTACGTTCAGCGGTTTGAAACCTTTGCGGTATCGAGAGTCGATTTGAGGATGTCACTGGCGATGAATTTGCACTCAAGGTAGCAGTCCATTCAGAGTGGCAGTGAGAAATCGTACATATACGTACGATTGGGTCTTAACTAAAAGGGTTAATTGTTTATCTTTCTAATGCATTCTTGCAGCACTCACCTTTCTCATAGAAATTACTAGTATAGTTTTTATATATCTATTTAAAAAACAACAGTTTTTAAAATTTGCTTTCACAATTTACTGTGTAATTTTAGCTTGAGCTTTTCGATTTTAACTAGAATCTTGATCACTATAACTGTGGTCACGTTGCCATATTTTTTCAACCTTCGACACATGTGACCACAGAATCGAAGGTGGTCCGTGGAGTGGAACAATTTTGATCTGCTTGCGTCCCTGTTAAGATTTGTTATGTTGACACAATTATAAATAGCCTCTCAGATTCCGTGCCTGTGCCAGTCCTGTTCCCTGTCGAGAACTTTGACGGCATCAGTAGAGATTTATTGATCTTGGCAGTTCTTTTGAGTATGACTGGTGACTTTTGATTTCTTTACTAAGCTGGCTCACAAATGTTCAATTATGCTCTTTCTAAGGGACCATCCTGTTTTGCCAATATTAATAGATTCACAGTCAATTCCTGTAGAGCTGTTGTAACTTAATATGTGAAAGATTGAGCCCACAATATATCTATATATCTTTAGGAGTGCATACCAGTTGTTACACAGGGTTATCATTAGTAGCAAGCAGCCGCCGATTATTGCTGGCTGCTTTGACAAAAATCACTTGCTACTTTACTCACTTACTGCTTCTGGCCTCGATAGCCGTCTGTTTTCAAAATATCACTGCACCTAATTCAAATCTTTTTGATAGCCCTGTGTTGTAGCAAGTCAACTGGCTTGAAGTATATCTCAACCCCATTCCTCTTGAAAGTCTGCTTCAGCTCCTCGATAAATATTTGACATAGTGGAGGGCAATGAGGACTTTCCTTGCAGTGGGACACACATCGTCAGACTGGTCTTATTGGGTTTCCTCTTGGGAACACCTTGAGTGCTTTTTGCAGAGGCCAATCTTCTGATCTATCTGTAGGGCTGGCCTCATGCTCATTCTAAGGTGAATTTTGATTCACCTATTGTGGAACAATGGTGCTACCAGATGAAGGTAGCATGTCACTCAGTGACGTGTCCAGATATGTTGTGATGTGTTCTGTAATAAAATTATCTGTGTTGTTATTACTTCTCTTAAAAATCAGTCTTAATGATGACAACAGCTCTGTTTTCTACCATTGTTTTGGTGAAAGTGTGGACTTGAAGTTGTATGAGCAATATTGAGCTGCTCACGAAATTGCATGTCTGAAACTGTCAGACATAAAACAATGGCCATTTTCCAATATGATTCTTTCTGGCATATTCCAGATGTTCTGAAAATATTATCAAGTATCTTGAACACCATGTGACTGGTTTTACTGGATTGGTTATGAAGCTGGAGAAGTATTATACTGTGACCAGGGCATGTGTTCCTTTTAAATATGCAAGGCCCATTCTGTCATTCTGGATTTGCAAGCCTCCTGTTGCCATGTCATTGACAAGGTATACACTTCTGAACCATTTCTATTATGTCATATTGAAATGTTGGCCAGTAAACTGATTGTCAGGCATGCTGAAGAGTGGAGGTGAGACCTTAATGTGCACCATGTAAATGGTTGAGTGTCCCAGCTCACATACTAGTTGGTATAACTATTCTGTTGCCTTTCATTTGAAGACCATTCAGAATTTTCAGTTAATCATGAAAATTTCAGTATGGGTGTAGATACTATGTTAAGTCTTGTATGCTTTCAGGCCAACCATTGCTTCAGCTATTGTCTCTTTTTGCAGGGACTCCAAGCGAGTTGGTTTTACCTTTAGTATTTGACGTGTGTTGCTTATGTCTAGTCCAGTGTTGTACCAATTGTTGTGTTACTGAAAGTGGGCATTCTGTGGGTCGCCCGTAAGTTATGTGGCCAGTGGTCTTATTGTTATGTGATGCCATTTTGCTTGATTTGTAGTGGACAGGTGTTTTAAGTGAAATAAAGCAGAGTTTTTGTTACATTTCAACATCCAGTAACTGCTTTGGTGACTTCATAGTGCTCCTTCAAACAAGACAATGTGTTAGCAAATAACAAGCTCTATGTCTAAAACTACTAAATTTTGTTTACTGAACACAGAGAAAGCAAGAGTTAAGCACTACTCATTGAGCCTCATTGATTGGTTTCGAACAAAATAATTTTGTTTTAATTTCCTTTTACTGTAATTGCAAATAAAAAGCAAAGGTAAATTTAAATTAATGAATACAGATGCTTTGTCCCAGGTTACATTTGAGGCCTTTAAGGAAGGTTTTGTTGCAGTCTTGTCCCAAGCAATTGATGCTTTGTCCTCTAGTGAGGATGAAGAAACAGAAGAAAATACAGGTAAAAATATGAACACTAAAAACACTTCATATTATATAATTATAGTAACATATATAATTCTAAATGTATTACATATTCAATGATACTTTATTTAACATTTGACTCACATTATCTTGAAAAGTAACTCACAAGCACCCAATTAAGAAACTAATTTCATATTGATTAATATTTTGCCGTCTTCCCAGCATTGTGAGTTACGTATTTGCTTACCTGATGCCTGCTTTCAATTTGCAACCAGGCCTTGTAACTTGAGAGATTAAACTGGCTAGAGGAAGATACAGGGAGCCTAGTCATCCAATATAGAACTCTCCTCTAGTTCTATCTGGCCATTGAGAATATCCAATATCATTTTTACTTTGAAACTAGCCATTATGATGTTAACATTGTAGTTCCTTCATTTATCAAAAGTTTCTGTGGTTCTGAAATTGTTCTGTGCAAAGCTGTTTGCCCATATTAAAAAATTGAAAGTTCTAAGTGGCATTATGAAAAAGAAACCTACCAGAAGTTAAGTTCATAAAGCCACAAAATATAATCAGAATGTTTAGCTGCTACAAAAGATCTCTATTCCTGTGCAAACCAAACATTGTTTTGAGAGGATTTGAGATTACTTTTAAAATATTGTATGTCGCATGACAAAATCTTGTAAAATGTGAAATCTGTGCAATTATTTAAAGCATTGTCACTATAGCTAAACCATTCCTTCTTGCATTCTTTTCTGTGCACTGCACCCATGCCTTTCATGGCCATTCTGTAGAGCATTTCCCCGTTGTCCTTAACGTAAGAAACAAACAACCAGGGTTATTTATTTCCCTTCAGAGTAGTTGTCCATACACATTACATATGATAGACCAATGGTGGGAGGCCTAGGGATCAAACCAAACTATTATATACTATGCATATATATGGCTAGAAGATGGGACATTTCCAGTATAAATATTTCAAGAACTGTTTTATTAAGCCTTAACAAAAAACAAGTTTTTTTTAATTTTGACAGCTAATGTGATTCAAAAGAAATTTATGAAAGATCTTAAAATGAGAAAACTCAGCATCCCTTGACAGTGTAAATATTAACATCAAGATTAATTACCACAATAGAACAAGTTGTCAACTTTTTCAGCAAAACTTTAGAATTCATGAGATTTTCTAGTTTACACTAAGTTTGTGTAGATTCTAACTAGGAATGTGAAAATAATTTGTAATCGATTTGTTTTCAAATAAAGCATTTTATATAATTACATTATTTTATTTTTGATATTTCAAACTTGCAGAACCTCCCAAACTCATTGTTAATGAGAAGCGATATGGAAGGAAGTCTAAGCCAGATGTATCAATATCTGAGGATCAATACTCAGCTGACGAAGAGAGTAGCTTTCTTGAAAGTCAAATAGAGAGTCAAGCTGGCGATATTACACCCTTGCCTCATGATCCACCAATAAGGGACTTTCCAGAGGTATTGTTTATGGTTAATGATCAATTAAAGTTCAAGTGCAAAAAGAATGGTAGCGACTTAAGTAATAAATTAGTGTAATGTTCACTCTTAGTTCTAACTCTTCCTGATATAACTTTTATATTGGAACTTTGCTTAATGTATGTCATTTTTCCTTTATTGATAATGACTATGATGATAATTTTAGTGGTGATGAGGATGATGATGATAATGAGAATCAGTTTGTTGGTAATGATAAAGATGATGTTAATAATGGTGATTATAATGGATGTTTGTGATGATGTTAGCAAAATACATAGTTATAACACAAGAGCAGCATCAAAACCGTCTTTTTATCTACCTAAGGCTAGAACAAATTATGGTAAATTCAATATAAGATTTCAGGGACCTAAAATTTGGAATTTAATCAGTCATAAAAGTAAATCGTTTTCTCTTTATCAGTTTAAGAAAAAGATTAAAGACGAAATTGTTTGCAAATATTAGATTTTGTCATTGAATTTGCTTAAAAATCTAAAATGTGATAAAGGCTAAAATGTTATATTGGTTAAAAACTCGTTAAAAACTCAAACGTTTTCGACTAAAAGTCATCTTCAGGAGTGACAGCAACCAGCATTAAGCATATATTTATGTTGACTTAAGTTATTCCCGTAGGGAACAATTGGGCAATGAAGCAATTGGCCTTCTATAATTTTTCGCTTGATATAACCTGGAGCTGGAAACAAAACTGTCCATGAGAAAGTATGTGATGGATAATTCTTTAAGTGCCTTGCTGGTTCGGCGAAAAATTATAGAAGGCCTTTTCATTAAACAAAAGACTCCTTTAAATAAACAAGTAAATTGTTTCATTGCCCAATTGTTCCCTACGGGAATAACTTAAGTCAACATAAATACATGCTTAATGCTGGTTGCTGTCACTCCTGAAGATGACTTTTAGACGAAAACGTTTGAGTTTTTAACAAGTTTTTTACCAATATAACATTTTAGCCTAATTAATATCAGTTTTACTCATATTTTCTATAAAGCATGGCGATTGATTTCCTATACAAGTAACTATAACAATTAATCTACAGGGATCCCAAACAAAGTCAAGAAATTCATTCATTCATTATAACTATGTTTTTGAGATAGATGGAAGGGGGAAGTTTACATAGAGTTACAATTTAATAATTGCTATTTCAAATATAAATATTCAGTGCAAATATATGTACATTAGCTAATTAGATTTCATTTTTCCTCTCAAGGATAAGCAAGTATGGGTTATTCAGCATTAACTTAAGTCTTATTTTTGTGGAAACAACTCTGTACGCGTCTTATTCCATGTAACAACAATAAAGTCAGTCACTAAACTGTTATAGTTTTACAAAATCATTGCCTATATAAAGCATGTATCCATAAAATTCTCATCGATCGTGAAGCAATTGCTTACCTTTTGTATACCTGGATCTTTTTAATTATACCCAATAAAACAGGTATTATTCCACGCAAATACCATTGATGTTGTAAGATTTCTGTTTTAGATTTTGTTCAGAGGGTATTACCTTCAAAACACATCTCCTCTACATTATTTTTGAATCGATAATTATTTGTTGTACTTGCTTGGAAACGTGTCACGTGAATTTCTTCTATTGTTTTTCTCGTTCTAAATCTAAATTTGGCGGATTACCAACATCTGAAGTAAACTGAATTTTGACCAGTCTTATCCAAAATCTTTAAAGATGTTTATCAAATGTCTAGTTTTTAGGAAATATTACTCCAATGAAACAACAATATTTGAATAAATGAGCAAATACAATTTCATACATTATGGTTTCAAATTTTCTCTAATTAAAATCATTAAAATTCTGAATCCGGCAAGAGTAACATTTTCTGTTGACCACCCAAAGAAAAAAAATCATAAATCAATAAAGCATTTTATTACCTTTATTTTATTTTTTGAACGAGAGTTGAATCTCTTAGGCACAACACAATTAAACACTGATATTCTCAGATCGATTCTGTTTACAAAATATTTTGAGTCGCAAAATAGTTATCTGCAAATTTACAAATCCTACCTTTCTGCGCTCTTGTGCCGAGTACAATTTTTGCTGCAAACTTTCCAGAGTTAACAAGCCTTTATCACTACAATTTGTTGTTTTCGGCATATGCTTACAAACTTTCATTCCCTCTTTTTTGCCTTGGCTCTTAAAAAAGAGCTCAAAGGCAGCGTATTTTGGAGATTCGCTCCAATTTGTTGTTGGAACGTTTTCAGAGTGCAAATCGTTCATTTTGCTGACAACAACTTCAGATTGAAGTAGAAGTTTTGAGGAATAATTGCTCAAAGTCAATCTTCCTGAACAAAACGGATTCTTCTTACCTATCCAGTATCATAGAGTATAAAGTCCAACGAATTAAATTGCTCTTCGCCGCAATTTTCTCCTTTGTTTATGTTTTGATGCATAATTGCAACGGTTCGACTGCTCTGATTGGCTGTTGCCTGAAGAAGGCGTTAAACGCGCCCGCAAAACATAACAACGATAATGAACCGTTATTAGTGACATCATGAAGATTGAAAGATTGTGTGACGGACATGGATGGTGAAGGAACTAGGGGAAGGCCTACGGGAAGTGTGGATGTTTTTAGGGATACTCCTATACGGTACTTAGGTAAGTTTTCGAGAAGCATTGTTAGCAATTATCAAGACTCCGATGAGACCCTACTGTAGACTACTTCATAATATGAGTTCCTAGCTATTCTATTGTTACGTAATTCCAGCGTGTTGTAAAACTAAAAATTGTAAAACTAAAATTATAAAATTAAAAGGTATTTTTGAAGGGCGTAATTTATTGTTCCCTACATGCCCAAACCGCGAAACAAATGGAAAATGCAATTAAAACACAAGGTTTCTTTTTGTTTATTTTTTTGAACCTGAAGCGAATGAAGAAACGATTAGCACACGTAGGCCGTATTAAAACTCTGTACAGTTTCGATCCTTTATTCAATTTCAGTTATTTTTTTTATCTTTCATATATTCAGTATGTTTCTATTTGGCTTTTTTTAAAGTTAAGTTCGAATGACCCTTAGTAACAGATTAATAGAATTTAGAAATGCAATGTGAAACTAAGATTAAGATTCAAACATAAATACTGAGTATTTATTTAAATTTTTACGGGAAATTGCGGAGATGTTGAAACAACGTATGGAAAATGGAATGACAAAAGTTTGAAGCAAGGATGTTTTGTACATTTTCTGGAAATTGCGGCTGTTGAAGGAAATTTATTGTTGTCTTAATATTTCCAGTAGACAATACAGTACATAATATTCAGAAACTATGTACCTGCAAATTACTCTAACAAGAAGATAAGATATCACTGAAGCCGACTGTAAATGCAGGTTTTTGTAAATAAATAAAAGTATATATGCTGTGGTTCAGTTTTTTTCCTTGGTTCAGTATTTTTTAAACCAGTTAATTTTTTTAAACCAGTTAATTTTTTTCAAACCAGTTAAATTTTTTCAAACCGGTTTAATTTTCGTATATCGTTTTTTAACCAGCTGTATGAAAAAAGGTTTTTACCTTAGTTTGGGGGTGTTGTAGAGAAATTTTGTAATAACTTAATTCCTTCCTCCTATTCCACCACCCACCAATTTCTACTTAGGGACGGATGATTAGATATTTGAGAGAGAGGGGGGTTGGGCAAATACCAAAAACAATATTTGATTACAGGTTTAAGCCTGAAACAAAAAATTCATGCAAAACAAAAAGGCAAAAAAAACTCTGCCATCAGATGACAGAAAAAAATCCTGCAGCATTTTGAGTCGAAAAAAAATCTTGCAAAGAAAAAAATACCCAACCCTTTCAAATATCTAATGGTCTGTCCCTTCCCTCCCCTCCCTACAACTCTATGCTCTCTACCATCCCCCCCATTTTACTTACACTTCCACAGCTTTTTTTCTTTGTTTTTCCTTTTTACTTTTTTAAATTTAGTACACACCAGGAATTGAACTACTGATTTTTGCATCTGTAGTCCTACTTCATCTCCACTTGACCACACAAGCAATGATTGCCAGCATGCCAATTTTTCTAGGTATCACTTGTAATATTGGTCTCAGACTAATATGAAATAAATAAACTGGTTTGAAAAAATTTGAACCAAAATTCAAATTAAACCACAACATATGCACATCCTAGTGCCAGGTTCAGTAAAGTGCAACTCATTGATGGATGTCAATTCAAGCATTACAAAATGGCTGCACTTGCATCCAGATAAACAACATTAACATAATTTACTGCTGTTGTTTCTTATATTTTGAAAATATTTGGCAAATTTGTATGTCGAAGAAATGAAAAAGTTAGCCCAAACTATATATTTTCAAATCAAACAAAAATCATTAATTATCAGGTGCACCGAGTTTGTAACAAATAGTTGAAATGAAATGAAGCATGATGACTTGCTCAGTGAACTTTGTGAAAACTAA
>JANCMA020129336.1:0-14435 GCA_024336925.2 Zoanthus solanderi
ATTGGTTGGAAAATTCTACTCTGCTTACAAAAATTTTAAACTGGTTGGAAAATTTCCAACTAAAAAAATTTCCAGCCACAACATATGCTTTACCTGGAGAAAAGCCATTGAAGACAGATTGAGATTGGAACAGCTCTCTTCACTAGTGAAACTCAGGATCCTGAGTTGTTGGAATGAGAGACAAATTTGAATTAAGAAAGATTGAGACAAACTTTTTTATTAATAAAAATGTAAGCGAAAGTATAACTATTGTTTAGAGAAAGAAAAAAGAAAAAGGTGTTATGTAAATAACTTTGTGCACACGGATTGAGTCGAGACTGGGTTTGAGTTTTCTGATAAAAAAAAACATTTTTCTTTCTCTAAACAATAGTTATATTTTTTCTGTACTTGCATTTAAACTGACTCAGTATATCATTTAAGTTATTTGCATATATTTACTAAAGCGTCAGTAGGATGCCGAAACGTTGCTTGAAAATACTTTTGCTTACATTTTTATTAAAAAGCTCAATAAATTCTTGCTTTTGATTTAATGCTGAAGGATATTGATTTTAATCAATATCCAGATTTTAATCGATATTGATTTTATTTTCTAAAAATTTTGAAATTTTTTAATCAGCTGGATATTGATTTTAATCAATATCCAGAATCCAAAGTTAGTGTCTTTATTTACCAGTATCTAGCACTTTTGCTGATCTGAATTGCAGAGAAACTTACAAACATTTTGTGCATGAAGTTATAATAGAGCAGTGCAGAGCTTGTAAAGAAAAAGAGAGCCATGCCATGGATCATGTATGTCGTATATTTAGAAGTAGTAGTTCATCCTTCAATACTGACTGTAGATTTAATTCATGTGCAGATTTGGAAAGAGAGATTGGCAGAAATAAATGGGAAAAACAGTGATCATCACAAAAACACTTTAAGAAAAAAAATAGATAAAATGTGCCATCTACTTTCAGAATATTAATACTGACAGTAGATGTAATTCATGTACAGAGTTGAAGAGAGGGATTGGCAGAGATAAGTGGAAAAAACAGCAGCCGTTATAAAAATACTTTAAGGAAAAAATAGGTAGAATAAAACATGCCATCTACTTTCAGAATTTCTCTGCCAACTTCAAATCTTATTGACAACCTTGTATGTGATGCTTGTTTGGTTGTATAACTTTAGCAATTTCGTGGTCATGTTTTAGTGAATAGTTTTTTAAAAACCAATGGAGTGTGTCAAGGAGCTAGTAAGATATGTACATATATTAAATAAAATTAAGATGACTAAAGGAAGAAACTTGTATGAACACCTTTTAAGTTGTGCAAGGAGTCTGATGTTTTCATCAATGCTATTCTAAGTTGTTATTAATAAATTCCTAGGGACTATTTTTATCCTTTCAACCTCCTGCTAACCCACTTGATGAGTAATGTGTTCATCAGCTGTATTGTGTGTAGATATAATTTAATGTTGTTATCTGTGTTTTTGCAGCCTCTTAACCCAAATCCAGACAGCCAATGGATGACATATTTTAAAGATAATGAAGTTTTGCTTCAAGTTGACAAGGACTGTAGGTGTGTTTTATTGCTTTAACATTGTGCAGATTTTTATTACATATTGACCCAGGGGTTAAGCTTCAACTAAAACTGACAATGAGAATTCTGTTTTTGTCGCAACTGCTTTCTGGGAATGTTCAGCCACTATGCAGACCTTCCAACTGTCACGGTTTGACCTTGAGACTTACGGTTTCTTATTTTATCTTACAGTCTCATATTTTGACCTCTAAATCTCATGGTTTTCTCTCTTGATATATAAATGTTGTGGTTTAATTTTAATTTTGGTTTCGATGTTTTCAAACCAGTTTTTTCAAACTAGTTTACTTTTTTTCAAACCAGTTTAGTTTTCTCATATCAATCTGAAACCAATAACTAGTTATATCTAGAAAAATTGGCATTCTGGCAATGGTTGCTTGCATGGTCAATTAGAGATGATCCAAAAGTCAGTAGTTCAATTCTTGGTGTGAACCAGATTCCAAAAAAAAAAAGGAAAAAGAAAAAGAAAAAAAATTGTGGTAGTCTAATGGAAGGTAAGATAGTAAGTCCACTTGTCCTGCAGAATGCCAGGACTCCAAAAATTGGCATTGCCTTAAATTGTTTATACCTTTTTCTTTGATTTCCACATTGTTTGGATGGATGGCGTGTGTTGTTGTTTCCATGTGTTGTTATTTGCTGAGAAATTTTCTGGACTTATGCCAAGCTTATGCTTACTACCCTGGGAATTCCTAGGACTCTTTGACTCATTGATATAATTATGTGAACGAGCAGGATATACATTTCACTTTATAAACAATGCCCATGGTTTGGCATTTGCTTGGCTGATCTTCTGGCTTTTTGAAATGTGCCCTAATGCTTTGATGAGTTTGAAAGGCTGTCTTAATGTTGACTTTGCCCAAAATTTTTCTGATATGCCTTGATACAGTATATTGTTGAAGGTTTTTTGCTGGCTATTGTTCTTCTGCCTGTTTACTGTCAATTGTCTTGGAGGTTCACAAGTTCTCTTTATGAATTCAGATGGGTATCCATTTATCTCTAAATCAGGCTGAACCCTCGTGTTTCTCCTTTTTTTTTGCCATAAATACTTGATGGCAAATCCGATGCCTGATTCATTAGTGCAGTGACTATTGCTCTCTTGTGCTTTGTCAGATTACGTGAGTCAAATGCTTAGTATTTTTTTGTATTTGTGGCTTTGTGGTATACATCTACCTCTATGTTACTTTTAGCCTGGCATGGTTGGTGCAGTTGGTAAGATCTCTGCTTTCTGACCACAAGGTTTCCAGTTTGGTCCCAGCTCTGCCGAGATTTGAATATTTCTGTGCCCTTTTTTACTGCCTAAGCTAACTCAGCTTTCCATTCTTCTGGGGTAGGTAAATGAGTACCAGCGTCAGCTCGGAGCTAACCTGTGATAGATTAGTGTCCCGTCCAGGGGGAGTCAAAGACTCTCGTCTGCTTAAAACCACAGATACTGGAGATAAGTGCTAGCTCCATTGGCCACCTGGCTCGTAAAGGATTTAGCTAGCTCTATGTTACCTTTGGGGCATATCCTGCTGTTAGTGTCCAGGAATGATATGTTTTGGCCTGAATTAAATTAGTTGATTTAGGAAATTAAGATGGCTGTATCTTCACTTGTGAAAAAATGGAAAATATCGTAAGTTTTAGTTTTTGTTAAAACACCATTATATCCATATAATATGTTTTCTTCTACAGGAGATTATACCCTGACATTTCATTCTTCCACACCGCTACACCTTATCCAAATAAAAATGTAATAGGTAAGTAACGTTATTTCTCAATGAAAGTCAGTTTAAAAAAATGTTAAACTTTGATGTCCATTTGAAGTTGTGATCTTTGCAATATCGGAGTTTTGAAGCCAGGATTATCGGGAGAAGCAAATTCTAATGGGACTCAAACAGTTATAGGTTTGAACGTTAGAAATGAATTTTATTTGATGTAGAAAAGTTTGGGGAAATAATGTCTTTTGCTTATTAAAGTCTGTTTTTAGATTCTTTAGTGCTTTGATTTGTGAACAAGTAAGTTTTTAGTTTGTTGGCACTTAACATTTCCTGTTTATATTTGCTGTGATTGTATTGCTGAATGGAGTACTTCATCACAGGTAGTGTTGGAAAAGAAGTATCTGTTATGCAACTATATTTATTTATAAAAATTGCATTAAAAATGTATGTTTAGCATTTTTCAGTCAACTAAAAACTAGCTTAACTCAAACTAAATGGCACTGAAAACTTTTGAATTAGATATTCAAACAATCGAAGTCCTGCACTTGCCTTTGCCAACTTATCCAACATTCTATTCAGTCCAAGCATGTCTGTCAATTCTTTCAATGTTCTTCTTTTCCATCAGCTTTACCCAACACAATGCTCTCACTATATAAGCTCTCTCAGTTCTTCTCAACATTGCTATTTTCCCCCATCATTCCACACTGTCAGTATTGTTGATTTTAGACAACTCTGATAAATCCTTTCTTTCATGTTCAGCAAACATCTTCTTTCATTAATTTAACAGTTCTCCCCACTCACTGAATTTCACTCAGCCAAGTCTTATCCTCATAGTTACTGCTGTCTCACACCATTACCAGCATTTAATATGTCCCCCAAATAGCAAAAGCAATTTACTGTGTGCACTTCATCCCACGGCATCTCAATTGGTTTCACCCTCCCTTCAATTTTTGGGGGTCACCCTTTTCCTTTTCTCAAATCTCTCATCAATCCATTTCTATCATTTTGTGCACAAAATCAAGTTAGCCATTACCCTCCTCTTACAAAAACCACATGGGTCAATCTTACTAGTTGGTATTTCTCTTTCAGACCCACTCACCATCTCTTTGTATATCCAATAACCTTCATTCTCATACTTTTAATTGCCTCTTTCTTTTCCAAAACTTTTCCTGTAAATTCTCCATGGTTTCACTTGTCAAGACCAATGCAAGTTTCTCTTGCACCCTTTGTAATCACATCAACCACAATTGCAAATAACACTGATCTTTGGTGAACACCCACTTTTACAGGAAACTCCTTAATAACTAAGATCCAGCACTGACTCTCATTGTTGCTCCACAAATCACATGTATTTTTAGAAGTTCTCCTTGTTGCAGTATTCCTTCTGCATCCTTCCTAATATAAAGAGAGCATCTGTTGTTCCTTTTCCCAGCACAAATCCATATTACATCTTGACCAGATTAACCATAGCTCGTACTTTCCTCTTCAGCACCCATTCCACAGTCTTCATGGCATTTTCCAGTACGTAACTTCATTCCTCTGTAGGCCCATAGTACATTACATCTTCCCTTTCCCTGGTAGCACCACACTCATCCTCCAATCAACTGGCATTCCTCTTTCTTCCGATACATTTATGCAAACTGCCATCATCACTTTAATTGCTGTTTCACTGCTTATCAGCTATCATTTCCATGTTTACTTCCAGTAGTTCAGCTGCCTTTCCTGCTTTTTTTATCCCTTATTGCCTTTACCATTTGCTTGTGAGTTAGCCTTTTGATATGACCTTCCACTACATCAATTTCTCTTGTATGGTCTCACTCATTCTCTTCATTCGTGATCTTCTCCATGTGATCCTTCCATATTTTTCTCCTATTACAGTATTATTGCTAAGACCCAAGTAACCTTCCATCTCTTCCACTTTCAACATCTCTTTCCTTGTTTTTAATGGCTTCAGAAACTTAAAGACATTCTTTGATTTTTCAAGCAAATTTTTTAGCTTCGTTTCAGCATCCCTCATGGTTTTTGCAACCACTTTCTTTGTTCAATTTTATGTTTTGTTGTATCTTACCTAATGTTTTCATCATATCCATTCCTCCCCGTACTTTAATATATGCATTCTTCTTTCTTTCTATTGTTTTCTAAACTTTCTCATTCCACCACCACCTATCTCCTTGCTTCCTTCTGGCTATCTTCTTTCTGCACAAGTCATCACATGCCTTTAAAATGCCATCCTTGAAGGATCTCCACAAATCTGGTGCCTCAGCATTTGTCAGCTTATCATTTCATTTATCCTCTTTGCTTCCTGAGGAGCAGCAGGCGAGGTACAGATCTCTCCACCTTTACCTGTCCCTTGTAACTTCCTCTGCTGTCCTCCAGCTCGGCCACACCATCTCATTCCACTCTCTCTCCACTGTCCTTCTCCAGGTTTCTTGTGGCTTGCCTCGCCTTTGTTTGCCCTCAGGTGTCCAAGTGAGAGCCACCGTTTGATCTTCATCATTTTCCTTTCTTTAGAATATGACTTATGTATCACCATCTTCTTAAATTGATGCTTTCTTCCTTCTTTGTTTTAAAAACTCCCAACCCTTTTTTTTTAATCTCAATCTTATTTCATTTTCGTTCAGCTTCCACTTCCTTCTTTATATGACCTATTCCTTTTTTACAACCTTCATCAGTTTCCTTAAGTTTACATCTTTTAGGTATTTTCAGTCATCTTTACCAATCAATACAATGTCAATCTGAGTTTTGTTGTCACTTTTCTTTTCTTTTTCTTATGATGCCATGTGTTTGCTCCACACAACCATTTTCATTGCAAAACTCAAGTAGCATTCTTCCTTCCACATTTTTCTCATCAATACCATTTCCTCCATGTACATGCTCAAAACCCTCATTGTGTCTTCCAACATGCCAGTTGAAGTCTCCTAGTTCCTGAACCAATTCACCTGTGCTTTGTAAATCACACTTGCATGTCATTTCATCTTAAAATCACTGTTTCACTGCAATTGGTCTAGACTTATATTTTGCAGTGCATATGTACATACTCTCACCAACTCAGAATTCAGAAAAGCAACCCTTTCTGATAAACTGGAATTTCTATAAAATGTTAGTGCCTTGTCGGCATACATCAAATGAATACATTTTCAGTCTTGATGCAGTCTGTTGGCTAGGTCAGTCACAGAGAGAACAACTACCGAAAAATACTGTTGCGCTCAGATTAATAACTTTTCATTTAACTGAATTTCTAATTAAGAAATCTAAAAAGTTTCAGTTTGGCCAGTAGTTTATAATAACTTGATGTTTGGTGTCAAAAACCTATCAAAAATTGACAAAAAGGGCACCTTTGGCAATGCATGTGTGTATGTCCTTTTTGAATGAGTCTCTTAAAAAAGGTTACTGCTGCAAACATATTAATATTGGAGAATAGCTTACTGTATTTTCTTTCACATGTTAAACCAGTTGTTGTTGGATAGCTTACAAACAGGGACTCTTGATCCAATGTAAAGCCTGCTTCACACTAGCAACGTAATCGTAAGAAAAAGGAAAATTTTGTTTTTCTCGTGCTTGTAATTGTACTTGTGTCAGATATCTTTTAGTGCAGCAACAAAGTGTAAGCGCAATCGCAAGCACAAGACAAACACAAGAAAAACAAAATTTTCCTTTTTCTTGAGCATGCATACCCACCTTGTGTTTGTGCCTACAATGCTAGTGTGTAGCAGGCTTGATGCTTTGGGTGGCATTTATTATAACACTGTTACTATGGCAACTTTAATAAAAAGGTTTAAATTTTTGCATTGCCAGGAAATGATAAAAACTTTGAAACATTAAGAAAGAGAGTACAGAGGTCACATCTTGAAGCTTCAAGTATAGGAACAAACAGGCAAGGGATAACCAATGTAAGTTTTTAATGCAAGTACTTGGTGTATGATTACAACTTTCTCAAGCATGTTATTAGCAGCCTTGATTTGAACTTAAGGATGAACATTCAATATATTATGATAATATTTAGTCAATTTTCAATAATTTGCACATTAATTTTATGTAACAGCTGTACCATTTCTAGCATTTGGAGCTAGGTATTTAAGTGGTTGCGGGAATCATTAGATAATCTGTAAACAACAGAATTATCAAAATCAAAATATGTTAAAGGTTTTTTTTTAATTCCATGATCATAACAACCTTCTTAGTTTTTTGGTTTTTGGAACCAATTTTAAGGGCTTAGATTAATAAATTATCAGATAGTTACTTGTGGCCATGGGCCAGGGGGACTGGAAAAAGTAAACAGCAACTAAGTGTTTGGTATACACACTGTTAAACAGGCATAAATAATTTCCCATGATATATTCCTTTCCATCACGAACATGCAGTTAATATATTCAGTCATAATTCAGACAATTTTATCAATTCTCACTTTTACAGTTCGCTTTTATTCTGACCTATTCATAGTGATAATTATCATTCTCATTAATCTATCTTCATTCCTCCTAATTTTTATTAATTACTCTTCACTTATTTTCATTGTCCTTCACCTGTTTATATTCCTGTTCATATTTCGTTCTCTACTCCACTATCTTCATTTTTGTTCATCATTTTAATTCACTTTCATCTATCTTTATTTAAGAAACAAAATTTTTTCTCCATGCTTTCATAATCTGGTAAAAACCAAAGTGAATGTTTGGGAGAATTTGAGAGCAGATCAGTGAAAACATGAGATATAGTTGAGAGTTTTCACCTGGTGGAGAATTCTCATAAATTTTGCTGAGGTTTTCACCAGGCTATGAAGGCACAGATAGCATGTTTGTTTCATTTCAAAATTAATATTTTCCAGCCTAACAAAAAGAGAGATAATGTACAAAGCGTGTATTTTGCCATGTATAAGTTGACCACTTGTATCAGTTGACCCCCCTCTCCCCCATTTTGAAGTAAAAAATAGCCACATTTGGAATTTCCTTTTATAAGTCGACGCCCCCAATTTTAACAAGATTAAACAATAGAATTAAAACTCGGCACTAGGAACAAACATGGCATGCAAATACAATATGGTAAATGACAATACTTTTGCAATATTTAGTGTCTCCTAAAGGAACTGATTTAAATGATAATTACAGCTCAGAAGCTTTCAAAGACTTCGTCCTCACTTTCTCTGAATAGCAGGCCAAATTCTTTGGCTGTCAACGTATCGTCATAGGGTATACTTACTTAGGGAACCATAATTTTAGGCATCATTACACACTGATTATTTTTTGATCCGTGTATACATCGAGTACAGTTTTTCGAGGTAAATTTTTGGTGTTAAAAGGTTGACTTATGCAAGGCAAAATATGGTATGTATAGTTTTATTTCTTTCATGAAAGAACAAATTCTCAAAACTTGGAGACAGCCAATTTACCACTCATATCATTTTCCTGCTGGAGAAGGCATTTGACAGGGTCTCAAGGAAGGTATTGGAGTGGGCAATGAGGAAGAAAGGTAAACCAGAGGTAAGGGTGAGAGCAGTGATGAGTTTGATGGTGAAAAGACAAGAGTCAGAATTAAACTAGAGTTGTCCAAGGAGTTTTAGGTGAAAGTTGGTGTGCACCAGGGATCTGTGTTGTCGCCGTTGATTTTTGTGATCGTGGTTGACATAGTTACGGAGAATGTGAGAAATGGTTTGATGATTGAGATGTTGTATGTGGATGACTTGGTTCTGATGAGTGAAGTGATGGAGGGACTGAGGGAGAAGTTCTGGAAATGGAAGGAAGCATTCGAGAACAAGGGGCTGAAGGTGAACTTCGGGAAGACCAAAGTGGTAGTGAGTGGGGCAGAAGGTGAAGTGTCTGTAAGTAAGGTAGATCCATGTGGTATCTTTGGGAAGCGAGTAATGGCAAATTCAGTGTTGTGTGTGAAATGTGGGAAATGGGTCTGTGGAAGATGCACGAAAGTAAAGAGGGTGACCCCGAGGTTGGGAAGAGATTTTGTGTGTGGAAGATGCAAGCAAGTGGATGATGGATTAGTGGAACCGGTGGAGGAGTTGTGTGAAGAGGTGGAAACAGGAGGTTTCTATTATTTGGGGGATAGGGTGAATGCAAGTGGTGGTTGCGAGGCAGCTGTGACAGCAAGAGCAAGAATTGGGTGGGTGAAGTTCAAAGAATGCAGACAGTTGCTGAATTCAAAATGGTTCTCTCATGATGAAAGGAATGGTTTATCGGAGTTGTGTGAGATCGGCGATGTTATGTGGGAGTGAGACATGGTATTTGAGGGAAAATGAAATGGCAATTTTGAGAAGGACCGAGAGAGCAATGGTGAGAGCAATGTGTGGTGCACAACTGATGGAGAAAAAGAGGACAGAGGACCTAATGGAGATGTTGGGGTTGAAGGAGGCGGTGGCTCAGATGGCAAACGGAATAATGAAGTGAGATGGTTCTGGTATGTGTTGAGGAGGGATGATGGGGATGTTTTAAGAAAAGCGTTGGAGTTTGAAGTGAAGGGCAAGAGGAGGCGAGGACCACCAAGGAAGACTTGAAGACGCAAGTGGAGAGGGATAGCAAGAGTGTTGGTTTTGGAGAGGGAGAATGCCTTGAATTGAACGAGATGGAGAGTGGGAGTTAGAGAGATTGCTGTTAGAGTGGGGTAAATCCGGCCGCCCCCGTTTATGGGGATAAACCCGGATCAAAATTGGATTGATTAATTGATTGATTGCTTCCATCGGTATCAATAAAAGTTTTTATTTTATCAAATTACAATCACAATTATTTTCCCTTTTCTTCCCTTATGAACTTTTACTCTGCCCTTTCCATGTTTCAATTCAAATAACGTGTCATTTTATGTGTTGTCAATAAACCCTGGTGACCGACGATATCGCCAGTTATTTGAACATTCTCGTCAGCTGGATATTGGTGGAGATAAGCATAAAAAAACAGTCATTACAAAAACGCTTTAAGAAAAATAAATAAATAAAACGTGCTGTCTACTTTTTCAGAATATCTCCACCAAGGTCAAATGTTATTAAAAACCCTGTTTATGGTGTGTACCATTACAATATATAATTGTTTAACTTAATTTAACGTTGGTGTATTTAGGTGCAAGGTTTGACGACGGTGCAGGAGGCGATAATGAGGTGCAGCGAACAATGTTAGAGTTGATTAACCAGCTAGATGGCTTTGATCCTAGGGGTAACATCAAAGTTCTAATGGCAACAAACAGGTACTCCCTCAACCAACTGTTATCAAATTGGAAACTAACAGATTGTAGTGAGTTTATGGCTATGCAAGCTTCATTTTAATTTTGTGTTTTTAAGCAAGGAAAAGTGTTTTAGATATTGTCATTTTGTTTGACCAACGGCTCTAAAATGTCGTGTATGTTTTTTTAAACAAGAGTATATTGCAGCCATTGAGTTTCTATTAATTTTGCAAAACAAAGTTAGCTCAAACTGCCTTTGTATCATCAAGTTCTATTAAGTTTCAATCCATGCTATGTCCACTCAGTTGTAAAATCTCCCAAACAAAACAGGGTTTAAAATAACGTTCAGTATAATTCTGCTCTATTCTGTAGGCTGTTTTATGCAGTTCAAAAGTATGCCGGTGAAACTCTTCATAATTTTGTTGAACAAACTCGATCTCAATTATTTTTAGGGCAGCAAAAATTTCTTTTTGAAAATGCAAGGGGTTATAAAACCAACTTACTTCTACAAAATAGGGAATGGATATTTCACCTAGTATAACATTGGAAGAAGTTGCCGATGACCCCTTCTTGAACTATGAGGTGGAAATATAAATCGCCGGCAAGGTCTAAAATCAGCCAGCTACCACCGGAAGCCGATAGCTATTTTGAACCTGCAAAGAAAATTAATCTCATCTTCTTTTTTCACCTTTACTTCTTCTTAAAAGTTAAACAGATCATAAAAAGATAATTATTTAAATACAAAAACATGTTTAGTATATACATTTGTTATTTACATACCGAGATTTATGCGCCAAAAAGCATCGAGATGAAAATAGTCTCTTCGCGCTAGAGAAGCCAGCTGATTGGTCATACGATTTTATTCACTTGTTAAAAACGACGCATCGACGCTCTGATTGGCTATATCATTATTTGTACTAGTGAACAAAAAAACTGTGTCGCTCGCTCGCTGCTGCTCTTGACTGACAATAGCACATTTCTAAGAGCTTAGGCGCAATTTTCCATAGAAAGATGACCTCAAAACAGACTAACCGTTTCAGATCCGAAATTCATCAGTAGAATAGTTCATAGACGAACAAGAAAATGAAAACTCCAAAAAAGATCAAACACGATGTTGCTCTGATCTACGATTTCTTGTTTTGAAAGTCAAGATGAGACAGATGGACGAATTGACTCCTCAAGAGCTAAACAAGTTTCTCAGTGAGCTGCTTATAACGGTTCGCAAAAAAGAAGACAACTAGAAGTACGATCCTAATTCTTAAGCGCATTTTTCGCTAGCTTTGAGGGCCATTTGAAGAAAAACAACTATGAACTTTGCCTTATGAAAGACATTCAGTTTGGCAAACTCGGAAAGCTCTTCAGTCAAGGCAAAGGGATCTAAAACGGAAAGGCAGGGGCAACAAGCCTAGTTTTGAGTTTCCGTTGGACTATTTAGACATATTTTCACGATAATTATCTTATTTTGCTTTAACTACTTCTGCCTTTTTTACGGCGTTTTTGCTTGATAATTTAGATGTAAAGTATTTTACAAGAAAGCCATTTCAGTGAACTCTCAAACTGAAAGAAAATGGAGATATGTTTATCTTCGAGTTTTGTTCGCTTATGAATCTCGGTTTGTATATAATAAGTAAGGTATTCCACGGTTAGTACGCTTGTACGGTTTTTATTCTCTCGTTGTGTAAAACTCACTCGCTGCTGCGCTCGTTCGTTTGTTTTACACAACTTGTATGTGCTTACCAACCCAAAAATAGTCTTTAAATTTCCTTGATAAAATTACAGTTTCAACTGTGAAATCGTAATCCAAATTTTGCCATCAAGTTTGACATGGATCACAGCATTTCTTAGAGAATATCTAGCTCTACAATTTTCTGATTTGTAATAAATACTGCATATCCAACCATATTCCGGAGCAACTTTAAATAACAAATCGCCTTTACTCGCCTCCAAAATACAGCTAGCACAATCAGTCATCAAGCCATGCACTATGGTTCTATGAGGTTCTATTTGATTATGGACTCATGTCGCTCACTCTCGACGATGAAGTGGTTACCGTCTATCGATACAGTAATCATCAAAAAATATGATGTTGAAAATCTGCCCTCAAATGATAACAATTAATTATTCACATATTGGTTTACGTACACGCACACTCTGACAATGGTAGCTAAACTTTAATTTTCTCTGCTTAGGCAGGTTTCTCTACTGACATTGTAGCTATATTTTTTGACTTTCACCTTTTTTGCAGAATAAATTAAGCTTATATTTCCTCAGTTAAACGCGTTGTAGAGCACTGTACATACAATATTGCAGAAGTCACAATTTCAGACCCACTGATCTCTCAAAATTGTTTTGGACTTCGTTTTTGCAAATGCTTTTATCTAATCATCAAAGAAAGTACTGTGTCAGTCAGCTCATGTTTAAGTAGAATTCAATTCCACTGCTCACACTTAAGATTCTGTTAATTATATGTTTTACCTTAGCTGCTTGAAGTGCATACACACAACAGGACAAACTGTTTTCATTGTTAAATAAATATGTGGATGAATATAAACACAGATAGCTAACAAAATTCGAAATGGTATACTAACCGTTTGTACTTAAAATAACAGCTAGTATTGCAAGAAAATGATTTTTTTTTTCAAAAAAATTGATGTTAAATCGACTCAACTATATCTCTCAAAAGTTATGTTATTAGAGATGGAAACTTTCACAAAGATAGCAGAAACTAAGAATCTTTTGAATGAAAAAGTAATTCCTACATAAATTTATTTTGAATTGTATATGACATGGATTTATTTTTTTGAAGTTTTTGAAACTTTAATGTGTATTCTTAATCTTAAACCGATGTTATTTTCAGTCAGACATCAACAACCAGTGGCGTATATATCCAGCCACGCATTAGGCCTGTAGGTCTGGATTTTCAATATTTTTGACAAGAAAAAAAATGTTTTAAAATTGAAAATGTTAATTTAATTTTTAAATAAAGAAAATATGTCAGGGAACGGATATTCTTAAGTGCGTCTAGTTGTGGTCAGTGTTAGAATGCTTTGAGACGTGTTGAATATGAAATATTAATTGTCAATGAAGAAGAAATGGAATTTTTTTCCACACATAGCCAACCAATCTCAAAGCCATTTTGGACTGTAGACTAGTGTCTTTCAAAATCAGTCCATGGATTTCCTATATTTAGTAACATCTATAGTATACAAAATAGTTTCAAACAAAGATAATACCCATCTAAAGTGTCAGTCAAACTTTTTGCCTGTTATATTGGCCTAATGACAGTAGATCATTAAGAATTATAATTAGTACATGTATTTAGCATCAGTTACAGTATATGGACTGGGGATAAGATTAAAATTGTTAGACCGGTGCGAGTTTGAGTACACTCGCTGCTTCAAGTTTATTTTTCAATTCCTATAAAACGCAATAGTTGTTTGAGAATTCATTATTTTTATTCAAAGTGCCAGAAAATATATATTTGATGTTCAGTCCCATAACTTTGAAGCTGAGTTTATTGTTTGATATGTAGAAGCTGACATCACCAGCAGATTAAGGTGTCGGCACAAATTCAAAACAATAACCAGGTAACAAGGGAATATAATCGAGGTGATGTGAATTACAAATTCTGATGTTCCGCGAGACCAATTAATGTGAATTCTATATTAACTTCATTTATATATAGCACTTGGCTTTGATATTCTTCAAAATTTTTTTAGACTTCTAATGTTATTATGAATTCTGCTTAACTTAAAATCTATAATTTGAAACATCATTTTTGAAACTTAGAGGAGAAAAATATTTTGACCTGGGAAATTTGTTTAGACAATTTTTATCTGGATTGATGTTTAAGAGGGCATCTCAGTA
The DNA here is from genome assembly GCA_024336925.2 of Zoanthus solanderi. Classification (NCBI taxonomy): domain Eukaryota; kingdom Metazoa; phylum Cnidaria; class Anthozoa; order Zoantharia; family Zoanthidae; genus Zoanthus; species Zoanthus solanderi. The sequence continues at coordinate 14,291 of JANCMA020129336.1, forward strand.
AAATCCACCCGAGTGATTTTCGTTGAAAAATAGATTTCTCTAATACTCTAGTATTTTGAAGGTATGCTATTGGGAACTACTAATATCGATTTGGATTATTGAAAAATCCTTTTAATATTTTTTTAGAAGTCGATCAGTGAACACC
>JANCMA020129441.1:0-14434 GCA_024336925.2 Zoanthus solanderi
TAGCCCATTCGGCCTACGGCCTCATGGGCTATTGACTCGTAGTCCATTCGTCCTCGAGGTCTAATTGTTAATTAGATACCATAGATAAAACAAAACAAAATAAAGATTTTTTTTTTAAATAATTGTCAAGTTTTCTTAATTTTTCCTCAATATAAACTTGAACGCAGTTAAAAGTTTCGTCGGTTTCGTATCCCTTTGCGTGAATCTCGCTCGTTTTGTCGTCCTCAGCAACACCAGGTCACTCTGCGAGCAGAGATGGGGACATAAGAGATCTCTGCTCGCAAGGTAACACCAAATGCGTGTGTGACGAAACTGTTGAAAACGGCTCATGCTCTATTTAAGCCATCTCCTTTCGAAAGATTAAACTCCGGTCGCTCATTTTCGATTTCATTTCAGACACCACGTTTTTTTATTCGGACGGACATCAATATGCGATACGGTTGGCCCTAACGGGCTCATGATTTTTAAACATGGGGAGCCGAAATACACTACAGTTACATGTACATCATAAATGTTTACACCCCGGAAACATTCGCAGTACGTTGAAGAACTGTTTAAGTTTATTTAAAAATCAATTCCCGAAGTTCTTTAAGAATACTTTCGGCACCTCGATCAAATGACCTGGAACCCTTCAAAGCTAGTCTTCTTCGCAGCCGTTATGGGTGGTCACGCAACGCTTCTCCCCATGGGTAGCGAATGCGAGGGAGACTTTTCAAAGGCACCCTTGTTTAAGAAAAAATGAGCAATGTTTAAATGCAACAACGAACAAAACCAAATTTTAAAACGTGATTGTTAGTACTTCCAGTAGGCGTGCAACTCCAGTGTACCCTTTAAAGTTGTAAAGGAAAAGATTCTTTGAAGTGGACCTACAAAGGGGTTTTGGCGACAGGCGACACGGTTCAAATTGAGGTGACAGACAATTGTCAAAGCGTCGACAAGCGACAGAAATTATCGGGAAAAGCGCGATAATTTGCGACAGCGACAAATTTCATTTAGTTAAGAGACAGAGATATCTGTTGTTCCGACAGCGACGGATGACTGATAAGTGGCAAGGTGTTTTTTACTGATATGATTCAAAAACAGAAATAACTGAGGCAGGTTCTAATGGTCCGTAAAATGAGCCTTTTGTAATGACCTGTTGAAAGAGTCAATGAAGCATCCTTCAACACTGAAAACACTTCACCCTTTTGTCACGCAGTGTCTTCATGCGGTCTCATCTGGCGTATGAAATAATTGCTTAAAAATTGAAAATTATGACAGCGACATTTTGTTCAGAAGAAAATGCGACAGCGACATTTTGCACTAGAAAAAGATGCGATAAAAAGCCCAAAAAAATTGTGACATCAGAGCAACCTTTGTAGGCCCCTTGAAACGCTCCTTTTAGTTATTGATGAAAATTCTTAAAAACTCAAACATTTTTTGGATACCAGAACAAACCCTGAAAAATGTACCTTGATTGTGAATGTTGTGTAGCGATTTTAAAATACATAGCCGTTTCTTAAAAATGAGTCGAAGGCAGCCTCCATTTTGTCAAGCTCTTTGATTTCTCCCTCGTAAGTTATATAACCTTTTCCTGGTCTGAAGTGTCATCTGTACTCTCGTCCGGCAGCCCTCTAAGGGGGTTGAGCCGAGAAGACGTCGGTCGAAAGACTGGGTTCAAGTTTAAAAACTGAAGTACTGCAAGCTGAAGCGAATGAGGGCCATATGTTAGAAAACTTCTTTTTTGGTTAATATGTCAACCTCGTGAAATAAAAAGTTTATTGTATTGTATTAATGGTCTGGTGTTTTTTGTTTGGACTGTGCGATAAAAGGCATTTGCAGTAAGGCATTGTACCGAAATTTGCAAATGTATTCAAACTTGTATGGTCAGGTAGATGAAAAAGTTTTGTCGAGTCATTTGTTGCGATGAAATGTGATTTAAAGAAACTTTGATTTAACAAATCATGAATAGCTTGAGAGTCGATTTGAAGGAATATAATTTCTAGCAATTCTTAGCTAATTTGATCTAATTGTTAAATAGTAACTAGAGTCCGTATTTTCCCATTAATTCTATTATTAATAAATTTTCATGAAAATCTCAGTCACATTTCATAAACTTGGTGGATTTTTCTTAACCAAACCAAAAATTCTACGAAAATTTCTGTTAATTCATTTTTGTAAACACAAGAATAAAAAAAGAACACACCTTTGAACAATTAAATTAAAGCTTCGCCTTGGGTGAATTGTCTTCTAAACTATACTGGTAGCAGTTCGCAAAATGGGTCTGGTGAACCACCTCTCCTACAAGGCTACTGTACATGCAAAACAAAAACTGTTGATTGCCGATGATCAGTTACCTGTTTTTAACCTCGTGACTTTATGGCATTTCAGTTTAAATTTAACTACTGATGTGATGAGAAAACACAACGCAGCCGATCGTATTAAAAACTAATTACCATTCTGAGCCGGTGATTCCACATTATATCGCCGGCTAGTAGGGAGAAAACATATTTCATATTGGCGGAGTGGCGCAACCAATATGAGAAATATATTTTCTCCCTACGCGGGCAATATAATGCAGAATCACCGGCTCAGAATCGCAATTAGTTTTGTATCGCGATTTTTTCAAATTTCCCACGCGCGTTAATTCTGAGCCAGTAATTCTACAGTATATCACGTCTCTTTCCCTGACCAAACTGTTAACTGTATGGCGATAGTATTCAATGTCACATATTCGCCTTTTCAATATATACACATCAAACGTACACAAATTTGAAATGTGTTTTCTTAAGCACTAAATTACATTTATTCATTAATGTGTAAAAAAAGCGAAAATAATTGATCACACTTTTCACCATATCAAAACATACTGAACAGTTTGAGTTGTATGTTTGCGTAATTTCAGCGAAGTTCATTTTAAATATCCGAACCCAGTCTCTCGACCGAGATGGTTTTGGTGAATGGCCCTCTTTCCTTTCCTGCGCGCCAAAATGTCCGAAAGTTTTTGCCTTGTGCGGCCACTAGAAAAACACGGGCAAGCATTTAACATTTGCCCCTTCCACAGCCACTACAGCTGCTTTGCCTAAGGGGAGTAGTAAAAGACCGAGTTGGAATTCGAGTTAGAAATAGAATTGGACTTGATTTGGACCCGAGTTAGAACCACAGCTAGAGTTAGTTGTTTATTTACTATGCTTTCCATATTTTCAAAATATAACCCTTATCCAAACCCTAAAAAATAACCCTTACCCAAGCCATAGTGTGAATATCAATGTGTGAAGCCAGACCTAGCGCAGACTCTGTTCTAACTCTGTTCTAACTCTGTTCTAACTCCGATTCAAGCTCGAATTCCAACTCTGCAATTCCCGAAGTCCTTTCTCAGTAAAGGTTAAAGCTCGAAATGTCAGCTTCTTACATAGACTTGCGACGACGACCCTTATCATGTTTGTACTGGTAATCAAATGGTTTGGAATGAGCTTGTCAATGCAGTTTTCGCAAATAGACCTTTTTCACGGTATAAAAAACAAATTTTACTGGTTCTATGGGAAGATCAGACTTTTTTCTGGACTGTTTTTTCAAAGGCTGGTTCGAAGCCAATTCTTCAAGCAGCAATTTCTGTACCAACGAAAGATTAAGATTTCTTATGAAAATTCTAATCAGATTTTCCTGTTAATCCCGAAGTTATGGCTTAAATTGGTCTTCACAAGGTTAAAAACAGGTAGCCATCATGTTTCTACTGCTGTAAATTATGCTACTTACGGAGTAAGGCGCAACTGGTTTTCAAACACAAAAAAGTTCCATTTCGATTATCCTGCAAGAAATTAAATATATCACCCAGGGACCGGATTCAAACCAAACCCTTTGTAAAAGTCGCCAGATCTTTGATCCTCCTAGCTTGGTACAAGCACTGAAAGCTGTGGTATATCATACTAGTAAATCTAGCGAAAACATGACAAACGTAAATGTAAAAATGCACTTGCTTATTTATAAAATCACCAACAACTCAAAATCTTCAACAACTCACTAGCTTGAAATCTGTCGAAAAGACCTACGCCACGCAGTGTTCTTTAGCTGGTTACGAATACAAATGCTGTAATCATTTACTGTGGATTGGTTGCGATTGCGATATTGACTAGCTATGATATTTATTTGATTGATATTTGTTTGAAGGCTAGAAAATCTTTAGGTTTGAGAGAATCTTGCATTGAGAAAATCTTTAGGTTTGATTAGCTCCGAATTATTTTGTTTTGTTGCGACTCAGTTTTGATTGGTTCCGAAGATTTTCTATTGTGGACAGCTTCCGGATAACAGCTTTTAGGTATGGCCATGTGTCTACCTGCGCGCATACGCGTAGTAGACACAAAAACAGGACAAAGCTTAATTATCTAACCACAGGTTAGTGCTTAAGGCCTTTGAGAAACTGAGTGAGCCTTGGGATAATTAACAAATTTGCCTTTCAACGATTTTTTATTTCAAAAGTTTGTAAATCCTTTTAAAATTACAGCGTTCACAGCAACATTACAAACTGTGAAGATAACCATTTTGTGTTTTTAATATTTTTTTGCTAAAGTTAATCAGGAGTATACTACATTTAATATCTCTTTACACCAGATATTATAAATCGTTATCATGCCATCCTTTCGCCAAAACCTTATTTTCTTGGTTGTCGCTTCTTTAATCCGGTAATTTCCACCCATTCTTGCCGAAGCTGAGGCGAAGCTAGGTAGAAATGACTCGTGCAAAATAAACCAGCTCTTTACAGTTTTGCAGGACAATCAATCAAATGGTGTACTGCGTTGTTTTAACTGTAAAACACGTTTAACGTTGAGCGCATGCTCGGTGATGCGTTTTTGTTTTTCACGATCCACAAGGTCATTGTTCTTGTTTTCTTTGCTTGATTGGTTTTTTGATAGAAAACTGCTACTCCTCTGGTTATCCGCTCTTTCTGGATTGCTTTTTGGAGTTCTGAAATACAGTTTTAGATTCTATTATCAAAGACGTGTGCATTTTGAACAAAGGAAAATATTATAATCTTATAAGAACTCGACAAGAGCAATCATTACAAACGATTCATGACGTAAATGAGTAAATATTATAACAGTTTGACAAACTTATAAGTTATACACCGTATTGAAAAGATCCTTTAAAACTGTTCCGGAATTTCACACCGAAAAAGGACTACAGTCCGAAACACTGCGGTGTCTAACTCATAAAATTATCAAATTGATGCTATCGAAACACCGACGCAACATCCGGTTTAAGACAAAAAGTTTAACAGCATAAGATGACGTCTCACCAAGAACAAAATACTACGACCCGGATTTTCAATAATGGTAATAGGACTGAGTGGAGTCCAATTCAGTCAGTAATCATACGAGTGATTAACAAAATCGAACAACCGCGAAGCGGACGGAATTGGACGACACGAAGCCCTGTTACCAATTAGTAATAATCATTACAATTTCCGAAAAGCAAAAAAGTGTAATTTGAAAAAAATAAATATGGAAAAAAGCTTTAAAAGTGGCTTTAAACAGCCTTTGGAAAAGGCCCCTGCTTTGAAGGGAAAGTTGTTAATATGGAAACAGAGAAACGACTCGAGAAAGCAAAGTTAACGTTCGAAAGGTTAAGGAGGATCTGGAACTCGAAGTATAGTGTTGTGACTTGTGACACGTTTTAGATTTTTTAATCTGTTTACATTAGTTTGCATTTCACTGTTCGGGCGTCCTATGCATCGCCCACGTGTATCGAGACAGACCATAATAATTTTGTTGTTTTTTCAAGTTGAATTCGTGCATTTAGCTTTGTGAAAATTTATCTGATATTCTGTGGAAGTTTTGAATGCTAGTTCGCTGGGTATAAGCATCCTGGGATGTAAGTACAAGTTTTCGTCGCTGTATTTTTATTTCACTCATATTCTAATTAGACTTAATGTTAATTTAGTGAATTTCGCCGCCTGTGTGAACCTAGAAAGAAAAGGCCGAAATATCCAGACCACGGTGCAGCTCAGTGAAGTGGAATAGCACAACATATAGCAAGAAAACCAAGATCAAACTCTACAACACACTAGTCAATAAGCTATGTTGAAGTACGGCTGCAAGGACGGACAACAACAGACTGGATTCGTTTTAAATGCCTGAAGAAGATCATGGGAATCTATGTTATTTCCAAGGAAGATATGAATGAACGTTGCAGGTGCGACCGACTAAGTATCGTTTTTCAGAAATGGCGATGGAGATGGCTAGGCCATGTGCTACGGATGCCAGACAACAACATTGTGTTACAGCCCAAGCAAGGAAAGCGAAAGGAAGAAGGGTCACAGGAACCCAAAAACAACATGGCGAAGAACAATGGAAAAGGAGAGGCACGCGAGGCAGGATTGAAGTATTGGAATGAGGTTCATGTCCTTGCGAAGGACAAGTCAAAGTGGAGAATAAGTGTGGAGGCCTTATGCGTAAAATAGTGCGATGAGGCGCGGTAAGGTAAGGGTAGATCGCACAGGCACGAAAGTACCAAAGCTAAGCAAATTGACAATAACTTACTCGTTAATTATTTGCTCCTTGTGCCTGATGGGAAGCTTCAACGCCATATACAGCTCGTCAGTTGAAGGTGTGGTCACCGGGCCGTCGCGAGGGATACTGGGTAGGCCGTGTGTGGTTTGAACTAAATCTAATTTTCGATAAGGTGCCGGTGAAAATACCGGCGTCGAATACTGCAGCTTTGATGAAATCGGACTTGTTCGCTCAGGTGCTGTGGATCAGAGCATGTTTATGAGATAATCGTGTTTTCTTATCGGAATAAGTATTACCAGAAATATGAATAATTACAAAGCTGTCCAATGTCAATGCAATTCCTATCCCTATTCACTTTGGGCCTAACACTGTACATAGTGGATAATAAAAATTAAATTATTAGAATTGCAACTCCAAAGGAATTTGAAAAACTCAATGTTACGAATGGTAAAATGGCCAAATATTTACATATGTACATCAATAAAATGTTAACCAATCTCATATTTGAATTTGTTTAGTCCAATTTCTTTATTGAGCTTGGTATGAGGCTTGATTGGTATCTTTTTGTTCTACAATTTAAGAGCAGAAGCCTTCTAGGGTTTTTAAGATAGTAGTTTTGGGTCGTAGGTATTAGCAAAAGGCTGTGTAATTTACTATAGGGATGGGTTACATTCTTGTAAAATTTGATCCACAGGTGTTCACGCCTTTCCCAGAGTGTAGTAAAATTCAGGACTTTAGGTGCTTCTTTGTATAACAACTGCGGGTGCACGATGCAAAGTGCCCGGCGCTGGATGGCTTCTCACTGGTCTTTCAACTTAAATAGGAGCGGTCATCTTCCCGCCTGTTCACCTTGACACTATTACAGTAGTAACTACATAATAAAAAGTACTAACACAGGAACAAATTATTAGGAGTGTCCATCTTTCAATCACAATGACACCAACACAGTAGTAGAAATAATAATTATTAAAAGGTGGTCACTGCTAGGATCGTTCATGAATCTTTCCCTATTCATCAGGAGCCCATTCCATTATTGGAAGCGTTAATCTTCCCCTGCATTAGACTAACACAGTAGTACACAATAAATACGAAATAACAGGAGCCCATTAGTGTTAGGAGAGTAAATATTCCCCTGTTCATCGTGGCACTAACACAGTAGTTGACAAAGATACGTACTAACAGGAGCCAATATTATCATTAAGCACATCTATCTTCCCCTGTTCACCTTGACACTATTGATCATAGTAGTAGACAATAATAAGTATTAACAGGAGCCAATTACTAGGAGTGTTGTACTTTAACTTCCCCTATTCACCTCACACTATTGATCATAGTAGTAGACAATAATAAGTATTAACAGGAGCTTTGTATTAATCGTATTTCTTTCCATTTTTGTGTATATAATATTTTGGTGGATTCTCCAGCCGTCCCAATGCGGTATAACTAGGTGTTTATAAATCATGGCGTTACCTACAAGGGTATCCATGGCTCCAGCTAATCTGGCCTTGGTCCGAAAAGTCGACATAATTGCGACAAAGCTGTGTATGTACGTGTATGTGTTGATTGTGTATGCATCAAAAAGTAAGTTTTGTTTCGTAATAAAATGTATGGATAGTGTGTGTATATACGAAATAAACCAGATAAATAAATGAATAAATAAATAAATGTATAAATATATATGTAACCGTAGCTCAATGAAGAAACTGTTGGAAACTCTATGACAGGAAAGAATAAATATCACAGGTAGACAAACTAAATGAATCCAAGACTTTGACTTGAAGTCAGATTAGCAGTAGCATGCGTAGTATCATAGTTATGTAAGACTAGAGAAATCTTTCAAAGAAAAATGTCAGTCACTGTTATATAAGTAAATTGAATCCGAGACTTCTACTTCATTGACCGTTATCAACTTGGTGAAGAAATGCAAGAGGAGCTCAGTGTCTTAGTCTCGTGAGAATGATGGTCTCAGGCTAAGAAGAAGACAATCACTGGATTCCCAACTATCTGTTAGGGAGGAAGAACAAAGATTAAAGAGAGAAAAGATGTTGATAAATAGACATGAATGTAAAGCGGGTACAAAAAAAGTAAAGGAACAAAATAGAGCGATTTTAAAACTAACATTTATTTTATCGCTTCTTATTCTTGGTAATATTCTTGTCTAGTGTTCAGCAAATAATGTCGAATATTTATTACTTGCGAACTAGCTGCCTTATTCATATCAAATGAACATCCGCTTTTGAAAATACTAGGGAAATACTATAAAGGCTTTTATCAAAACATGACTTGCGAAAGTTACTTTTATTACTACCAATGCTATTACTACTATTACTACAACTACTACTACTACTACTACTACTACTACTACTGCTGCTACTACTACTACTACTACTACTGCTGCTACTACTACTACTACTACTGTTACTGTTACTACTACTACTACTACTACTACTACTACTACTACTACTACTTTTACTACTACTGGTGCTGCTACTACTACTATTTTTACTATAATTACTACTGCTACTGCTATTATTATAGTGTTTCTCATTTGTCGGGTGGTAGACCGATTGCCATTATGTCCCATTAAAGACATCTTGAAGCATAGCTTAGGTCTGCTAACAGGCATTGAACCAATTTCCAACCCCACATATAAAATATCCTTGGGAACTGAAAGCCTGCCTGCTCTTTTAAGTATGGCACTGTTAGAGACTTTATCCGTCCATGATAAGGACAGGATGCGATGAAGACATCTCATGTGAAAGGTGCACAAGCACCTCTCCGGCCTAGCATAAGTGGTCTAGGATTTGCTCACTTAGAGACAGACATCGATTTTAGTTAGGTCTGTGTTACTGGTACAACTAATGCCACCATTAATACCACTACTAATACATGGCATGTTATCGTCCAGATACTGCTGTAGCTACTACTATTTCCACTACTACCAGTATTACAACTACCATTATTACTAGGGTGGCCAAGTTCTAGTACTGCTGCTTGCAGCTACTACTAATACCAGGGCTCGAACAATATCAGTGTCTAGTTTCCGGATATCCCAGTGACTATCCAAAACCCATATTACTACTGCTACTGCTCCCACTGCATTCAACAGAATAGAGTACCGAAGTGATGACGTCACAAAAATTTGATTTGTGAAATCACTAATTTGGTTGTAATATTCAGAAAGATTAAGATCAAAAATGCCTCCATGCTGAAATTTAGTATTTTGCCAACAATCAGTGATGACATAATACCACGTTTATGCTCTCATGACCCCATACAAATCCTTTTTAAATTGGCTTGGTTCTTAACGTTAAGAACCAAGCCATTTTTAGAAGGCCATGGAGGCAGTTAAAATGACAATTCTTAATAAAAACGGCTTATCTTATGCCATATGTGTGTTGTTTGCTCCTGGTGAGTTTATTATACCGATTTAACTTGATTTAAGCAATTTCTTTGAATCTTGGTTTTCCCTTCATAAAGAGATAGCAAGGCCAAACACCTCAGTCAAGACAGCCTGCCAAACGAAGTAAAAAATCCCACTGAGGCTAAAATGGCCCCACGGCCACAAATCCACTATAGAATTCAAGGGCAAAGGTCGTTCTTTTATTTCAATTCTGGAACACAATCGCAGCTCTGCGAGTGATGCCAGCCAGCTCTTCGTGTCCCCAATGAAAAGATAAAACAATTGAACAGATCTGCGTCCATTTCATTCACGACACAATGACCGTTGTCCATTGGCCTGGTAGCCTCATCATGTTGGCAAATTCGCAGGGGTACAAGACCGCCATTTATCAACCAGCACAACAGCAACCAAAAAATGAACAAGAATGCAAGCTGGATACTCACATCAAAAAAGATTTCCACTTGCTTAGAAAGGACTGTGTTACAGCTTATTCAAGGAAAAATAATAAAATACAGGTGAATTTCAAAAATAATGTTTTTTTTTTCTGTTTTATTCTTTTGTTACTTTGTTATCATTTTTAGTTACATAATTTATAAAGTAGTACTGTATTAATTTGTGCTTAAGAGTTCAGTTAATATAAACTTCATTTTTCTTTTGAAAAGAAACAATTAGTTAGTACCTATAAGTCAGAATGTCAGAAAAATGTGTGAGCTAGAATATAGACAAATAAAGAATCGTTCGAGGACTAAGTTTTGATACTGTGAAAACATAATCGGGACACAAAACACAACAGGAGTCAGTAACCAAAAGTGCTGGTTCTCAAAATAAATTTACGTATCTACTACGTAGAGTGCTTGTTTTTTCTCAAATTCAGTTTATTTTTAATCTGCATACAGACGGATTCCAGTTGTAAATTAGATTTTTGCCTTCATTCGGCAGGCTGTTTTGACTGAGGTGTTTGGCATTGCTATCTCTTTAATGAAGGGAAAACCCAGATTCAAAAAAATTGTTTAAATCAAGTTAAATCAATATAATAACCCCACCAGGAGCAAACAACACACTTATGGCATAAGGTAAGCCGTTTTTATTGAGAATTCTTATTTTTAACAGCCTCCATGGATGTCTTGTAGAAAATCCCATACAAACCTTATATTCAATGCCATATTGTGATGTTTCTGTGGTTCATAGATAGAGCTTGGGCTACCTGTGGTTAACTCAGCTTTCTATCCTTCCAGGGTAGGTAAATGAGTACCAGCGTCTGCTGGGAGCTAACTTGTGATAGATTAGTGTCCCATCCAGGGGAAGTCAAAGACTTTCATCTGCTTAACACTACAGAAACCGGAGATAAATGCTGACTCCACTAGCATGTTTTAAACTATCTGTCTGGTACACTACTACAAAGTTATTGTTTAGAATAGAAGGTGATCTACAGTTTTGTGTAATAATTATGTGTAACTTAGATTGCAGATTTATAAACTTTGCTTAAAACTTATATTATGATCAGCTCAAGATTGTTTTTTAAAATAATATTGCAAATTTTGGAGGCATCGCTAAAATTAATTTTAGAACATTCACATTAAAAACAATCTTACAACATGTGTCTTAAGTTATTATTTATCCTCTGAATTTGAGAGAGTTTTATAATTATTTTGTTTGTGTCTGACTTAAACTTATATTATTTCAGGCTTACACTGTCTAGTACCATATGAAAATGATAGAAAGCAATCATTAATTATTTTTTCAAAGTTAACCTTTCAAGAAAATGTAGTTATTGGTTTATAAAATTTTTATTGACATTAAATTAAATGCATAACAATTTTAGCTTGGTGAAGGATCAACAAAAGAAACTCCAGAGCAGAAGTTCAATCGCTTGCAGCATGAAATAAGAGAATTAGGAGAAGAATTAGATCAGATCAAGGTTTGTGCAATAAATGTCAATTGAAATTAGAGTAAAAAAGGTAATGCTCATTAGCAGTTACAGTTGACGTAAAGAACTGCTTTCTTTCAATCTCAGTCTGTGTTTCTTGATGAAATAGAGATGAATGCACCATGGTGTGAACACAAACACAAATCTGGCTAGTGAAGTGTTCCTCATTGTCAAATGCATATGATTGCATTTTTTCTTTTGTTTACAATTGCCAAAATGCAATTATGCTTGTTCTTTACAAAACAACTAGTTTTATCCTGGACTTTCAAAGTAGTTATGTATTTTTATTAATACCTTACTGAGGTTTTTTAAAATTTGAAACAGAGCACTGTTCAAGATGAAAAAAAAGAAGGAATGGTATCGCCAGTGTTATTGGCTCAAGAGGTGAGCTTACAGTTGGCATTTTTATGTTATGGGTGAGTGGGGTAAAAGCAGGATTCTATCACTGAATTACCTGTTTATACTGTTTATACAGTATTATTTGTCAAAAGTAAGCCCTTGTAAAAATATTCGAAACTACCTAGTTATTCTTTAAATAGTTTTATGATGTGCATTACTCACAAAAAAGAATTAAATATGATTGATATAGTAAAAGAGAAACATTGATCGGAAAGATGGAGATAGAGGAAATTAACAAACTTGTGTTTATTTTATTTTTCTGCAAGAAAATGGGATGGTGTTCATTCAGCATCTTCTGCCTCCATCAGAGCAACAATTTATAGATACTGAGCATTCCTGAATTTTCTCAGTAAAGCCATTTAAAAACCATTTTATTCTGTTTGCACTACAATCATCACTTCACTTTTAAATCAGGATGTGAATATTCAACTCAGCACAGTCTCGGGCCACAAAAGAAATGAAACGGTCCATTTTCCTACAACAGTCATCCAGATGTTAAGCATCAATTCATCATCATGATCATGATCATGATCATCATCAATCCAGTTTTGAGCCGGTTTTATCCCCGTAAACGAGGGTGGCTGGATTTACCCCACTCTGCCAGGAATCACTCCCACTCTCCATCTCGCTCGATTCTTTGCATCCTCCTTCTTCAAACCAACACTATTACTCTCCTTCTCCACTTGCGATCTCCATGTCTTCCTCAGTTGTCCTCAACAAATTCCCATTCACAAATTAATGAGAATTCTGATTAAAAGTACCTATTAAAAAATTATTTAAGCAAAGTACAAATTCTACTTTATCTTTCAAAAAACAATCCAAATTTTTGGGGCTTACAATATCTTTGGGCACATAAGTCAACCTGGCTTATGAGTTCACCCCTAATTTTCAACTGAAAATTTGTAACTTTTTTGTGAATTTTTCATTGTAACCATATGCATGATCGTACACACTGTGGTACCACCGCTTTGTCTGGTTAATTTAAACATGTGAGCGTGTGTTTATTTCAGTGTAAATGTAAAAGCTATAACTTACAAAATATTTTTAGTTAGCTATTTTTCTGATTTGAACAGTTCAAGTTCAGGATTTTTTAAAATAAAGAATAAACACAGAAAAGAGAGTGAATTTGAATGATTAAAACTCTAGATCAACACAGACACAGTTGTGTTACTAATGGCGGTATTTGGAAGAGAACATCTAACTACAAAATATTATGTGAAAATCGTGTAAATCAAAGTGGATTTTTTAAACTCCATTTTCAGAAACTCGATCAACTTATATGCCAAGAAATACACTATTAATTGACATATTGTGGTTTCAAATTAAGACTGCTTATATATAATAATTCCTTAAAATAACATAATTCTACAAAGGCTGCTCTTAATTATAAAAAAATATGTTTCCATTTTAAGAATAGGCTAAGGATTTACTAATTTTGAATATAATAATAAAAATTAAATCCTGAAAAAACAGCTGTGTTAATTATAACATTTAAATTGACTATCTTTTTTCTACAAAAAAGATGAAAACACCAATACAAAAATTGTACTCAAAGTTTTCAAATTCTCCCCACATTAATCATTCTTTCATCTTTTAGAAACTTTTTCATTTCATTTGTATTTCTATATTAATTAATACAGTAGTTCATCATACATTCTCATAATGTCAGCAAGACTTCCAGTTAGTATGCATTTTATATAAGTAAACATTTATTTTTCAATATTATTTCAGATTAGTGCATGGCCAAATATAATATATGCCATAAAAGGCTTTAGAACAGCTTTTGACTACGATTTTCAATAATTACTTAGTGATTATAAGAACAATGTATGGTTTCTATATGATTTAAAAAGGAGCAATTAACAAAGTTAATAGCAATGTCAAAAGTTACTATTTAACATCAAAAACCAGGTGCAGCAGCATTTTTAAAAGAAGCTTTTTTAAAATGTTAATCCTTACAAAAAAGTGTGTTATACACATATTCTAATGACTGAACTTGAACAACTACTAAATCAAAACATTTTATTGTTTAGTTATCCATTTACATCCTTTTCATTGATACCAGTATATAAATAATGCTCACACTTATTTTCTAGAGTAAATTACATATTTATTACAATACTTTTAAAACAATTTGCTTTACTTTACAACTACATTTTAACATTAATTTACATTCAAAACAAAATTTTGATTTTGATAATTATAATCTATAAAACAGCA
>JANCMA020129543.1:0-14434 GCA_024336925.2 Zoanthus solanderi
TTTTTTTTTTTGCAGTTGAATGTTTTTCTTGGTATATCTTAAATAAAAAGTCGTTAAAATTCTATAATTATTGCTCCTATCCCATTTAAAATTAACGAAATGATAACAACAAAAATGCTTAAAAAATAAAAAGCATCAAACATTTGTTCGATAAGAGCAAATTTCCAAGAACATTTTAACAACCTTTCAGAGAAAAAACAAAAGGATTTTGTCAACTCAAAACAGACTTTAAACGTTTTACTGTTCGATTAGACATGCGTCCTTTATTTAAAATGTCGAAATAATTCTCAATAATAAGAATTTTATCAACATTTAAATGACATTGAGCTGATAGGAAGTGTCAACTGCGTTTTCTTATTTAGAAATCAATCTATTTGTGCAACACCAATCAAATATTAATTCGTCTACACTCGAACACAGACGCAGAAGATTAAGATAAAATGGAAATTTCGGCAGTTATTAAACAGATAAAATTAGGTATGGCTTTGAGTATTCTAGGAGGTATTTGATCAGTAATCGGTTTTACAATCTGTTTGTTATTTGTAAAGCATTATTTGAGAAAAATGGATTAACAAACATCTATTTGGTTTGGCGCCATCTTTCCATCTTTCCGTCTGAAGATTTTAAGTTTGCTGCACGCGCACTTTGAATGGTAGTTCAGCTCATTCGAATCTCACATTGTTTTCAATTTAAAAAACGTAATTTCTCCAAGCGTAATCTTTTTGCGGTTAGAGTGATGGTAATTTGTAACGAAATACTGCATTATAAAAAGCCCTAGCGGTTTATTGAAAGGAAAACAAAACCGTTTAAATTTACAGCTATAACTTACATTATTTCACCAAATAGAGACAAGTAAAGTACTTTCTCGACAAACTCATTGTTCTCTTTTATCGACCGCATGATAAAATCGAAATTAACATTTCCTATTAGAATTTATTTAGTTTCGTTTACATTTCTATTTTTTGAAGGAGATTTTGACCGGTACAATCTCATTAAATCTTGTCACTTCGAATACTGAAGGTTGAAAAATTCATGATCTTGTCATGTTTGATCTAAAGAGATGAAGTTTCAAGTGTTGGTCCTTCACCAAGGCAACCGTGAAGAGTTTTTGACGAGCAATTTCTTTGGCAAGAAGCCGAAACGCCCAGTACATCATCTCCTTACACTACTTACGACAATTATCATAATAATTTTACTCTCGAGTTTTCTAAATAGTTTAAAAAAAATATCTAAACGAGTATCTTGAAAAATCTAGGTCGTCTTCTTGTCAAGCCGATATTATATCTTTCTAATTCTTTGTCATTTCTCTTCTGTGATTTGCTTTTGTTTTGTTTTGTTTTGTTTTTTTTGCTTTTTTGTTGGTTTTTTTTTACTTAGCAATCAAGAAAAAGCTCTGAAAGCATTTAAAATATTTCGAAACAACTCCATTCATACAAGAATAATAATCTTTATAAAATTGATCAGAATTGCTTGTTGGACACCACGTCGGCAAAAACCAACAGGCCTAACACTAGTTTTCAGAGCTTCAATAAAGCTTTTATTTTATTGTTATATTCCACATAACTAACAAATTTGCAAACACTATTTTTCTTGATGAAACAATAGACCAAGATTTTGCTGGTAATGAGAAACCAACCGCAATGAATAGCAAAATTACTTTAACTATTAAGCGGTAGCAACTGAGGACAAAGCCATTCATTGAGAGCTTTGTAATCGTGCTGAGCTTATTTTTCTCTTCACAATTGAGGCGGTTGCATCAAAGAGAACACAAAAAACTAGAAGTAGAACCCACTGGTATAATCATTAAGAAAGTCGCATAAATATAGATTTATTATTGAAAAGCTTATAATCTATGATTAAAAAGAAAATAAACTTCGCTTACATCACGTATTAATCATATTCATATGCACTGCATGAAGAAACAGCCATTAGTAAAATATATATCTTCACGAGCTAAATGC
The DNA here is from genome assembly GCA_024336925.2 of Zoanthus solanderi. NCBI lineage: Eukaryota > Metazoa > Cnidaria > Anthozoa > Zoantharia > Zoanthidae > Zoanthus > Zoanthus solanderi. Next base: position 1,962 of record JANCMA020129543.1, read on the forward strand.
TAGATTGTATTGGAATAAATTTTCGAAACTGTCGATGTTTTCAAAACAAGATTAAAACTCGGTTGAAGTGATTTTTCAAGAGTAAGTTGACATCTGTTTGTTTCAAAGTACTTGGTAAGTTTGGATACACACGTAAACCCCGAAACGTCTTGAAAATTTTTGAGTCAGCAAAATACATTAATGAATTATTTTAAAATCAAAAAGTCTCCAAATTTTTTTCTTGTTTTATTTTATTTATTTTAATTACTTGTGTCTTACACTGTTATGGCGATAATTTGCGAACCTAATATAATATTTCTGTTCCCGAGTTTTCCGATTTTAACTGCGTGATAATGGTCCACTGAGGCCTTGTCTTCCATACTATGATATTCAAAAAAGTTCTTGAAAAAGATAAGTTTAGACATTAATATGAAACAAGATCTTGCCAATTTTGTTTAAAGTTTGGACAAAGAACAGTTATATTATTTTTTAAGTTGAAAATTCAGCATTTGCTTTTAGTATTTGACTTTTTGTAAATTTAAATGGTGTCATTTTTAACATTTGACATCAAACATCAATGAACTAAACATTGTCAACAGCTCTAAATTTTGGAATCGTTTCCTGTAATTAAAAGAACATTTTAAAATTGAAGTTTCAGTTGTGTGATTCTGAGATCAAGCATTTCGTCAACCAAACTTTGAGTCTTTTAAGATGACTTTACAGTGTTCTACGCAGTAGGAAAAGGCAAAACAACAAAACAAAAAAGACTGATTTGGCTAATAGATATATGAATTCTTTTTTCTCTAAAATATCTATGGTGTTTCACAAGACATTTAAAAGTTAAAAATTCGTCTGTCTTGTGTATTTGCCCTGCCAAGAGCTACATATTCTGTTGCCGGTTTCGTGGTTACACGGTTGCCAAATTGGGTGCGATACTTGTCAAATCAGTCACGGAGTAATTTCAAAATAGTTTCTCTAACAACACTTACATTTCAAACAATATACCGTACTTCCTAAAATGACCGTTTAACTCCGTTTGGTAAAAGTTGCTTGACAGAAATATGTGTATATCATCAGTGCGCATTTGCCAGCGTTTTTCATACCTTCTTTATCTATAAGTAAAATTTTTCAATTTTAAAAATTAAGCGAACTACGAAAGCAGTTAGAGATTTGTAATTCAGCTAATATTGATATCATGATTTTTTTTTTGAGAAACTGGTATTTGACAACTTTGATAGATACATTTATATATGCAAAGTTAAACTTTTGTTTTAGTTTTTTTTTTTCAGAATAAACCGCATTTCATTCTCCACTCGTGGTTAACCTACTTTACACGGCAAAACAATATGGGCTGTTTCGGAGACGAAGAAACAGCAAAAATACAGTCAAGATTTTCCAGAAATGGATATAGATTGAAGTAATAATATGCCCAGAATAAGGAAAGAACGTTCAGTTACTTGTATATAATTCTAAAAATCCAGCAACTCAGTTTAGCTTTAAAGAGTTAAACAGTAAAGCGAGCATATAACAATTATTATTTTCATTTGAGTTTGCGTTTATCGATATACTGTATAAAGCCGTTTCATTTAGCGACAACAAAAGCTGCTAAAATTGCAGCTAAGATATGTGAAATGAATTTGCTTTTCGATAACATATCGTGTTAGTTTTTCAAAGTCTTTTCTTTCGCAATGGCATTATTCAAAGGAAAGTATTTGCACAAAAATTAGCAGATTTTATCTTCATTATTTGACTTGAGATGGTAGAAATCGAAAATTCAAGGCCTCCCACAAGTTTCATTGGTTTCGAAAAGAGTATATCTAAAACCATCAAAGTTCACAATCTGTGATAAAACCGTAAATACAGATATTTGATCTCCCATGAATAGCGTATAAGATTTGCCCCAAACTTTACTAAGTTTCGAATCTCCATATATATTGGCAAGACTTCAACTAATTTCCGAAGTGATAACAAAATCATACGCATTTTTTTCCGCTTTAGATTTGGAAAATCCTTTAAAAAACGTATACAACTGCTTGGGTTAATATCAAACCAAATGTTTGAAAACTCTGCGGTTCACCCAGGCAAAGCTTCCTTGTTTGATAATATTTGATTGTGTTTATGAGGAAAATAAGCAATTTCCCACTGTTATGATTTTTACCTTCTACAAGATTCATTATTAGAATATGCAATTCTAGTTATTGGCGTGCTGTGATCCTCTTTAAACTAAAAATAAGAATGCTGTAGGGGGTATCGGATTTTACTGAAATATAACTTCAAAATACTACTTATGTTATCGTTCTCAATGTTCCTTTTCGACTCATCTGTATATATTGAGCCATAAATATTTTATCCGTACTTTAACTAACGTGTTACTGTTTTTTTCTAAGATCTGAGAATATCACAATAATATGATCTGCTGTTCGTGGTGTGTCATTTTGGAATTGGGATTAAATTTTGGGGCAGCTTCACGACACCGGTGTTTGAAGATCTCCCGTAATCAAAAACGCGGAAAGATTAGAAATTTCGAGATATTTTAGAAAACACGGAAATCTCATACTTTATACAAACATATTATGGCCAGTTTGAGACAATGAGAACAGACTGTGAAGAAAATGGTTTATTTTCCAGAAAAAAAAAATATACTGCACCCCACGGTGAAGGCAATTTCCCCTACAGAACGTTTATTATTTCATCAGAAACTTGTTTGCTTGCTGTTATTCAATAAACATCTTGAAACTGTTGGTTTTATTAACTATTATATACACTGCTCATATTCTTCAATAAATTCTTAAATAATGACAAGACTCCATTATTAAAATTGTGGTTTGAATAATTACGCTTGACATCCGCTTGAAAATATCTTTATGAGAAAAAACACATAAAATTATTGAAGATTAATTAGCCGGCCCGTTAATCAATAGCTTTTTTTCACTGTTTTTGAGCCAATACTTTCTCAATGTTAAGCAATATTTTCATTGTAAAGTCAAATAAACAAACAAGAAAGACAAAAGAAAATAACAAAACCTCTCCTTCAAACAAGCAAAAGCTTCCTTTGTGTGAGATATCCAGCATAAAAGCTGTGTCGCCATATTTTTTTTTCGCGATATCGAAATTAGTCTAAATACAAGCTTGAGGCTTTGTGGTGATTTTAAACTTGTTTTGAAAACTGTCTCCTTTTCATCTTCCGCTAAGTTTGCTGATCAGCAATCGATAATACTTAGAAAGTTGAGAGTAATTTTCTGCCACTCGAAAATGACAGGACAATCGCCAAAATAATGAAATATTTAAAGATGGGTTTTACTAAACGGCGTTTGCTCCGTAATCTCGACTTTCAGTTCGTTAAGCTTTGTGCAATTACAATCTCTAAGCCTTTTACTAATAGTCGGCAAATTCAGTGCTAGTTTTCGGGTTTTTATAAAATTTTGTGTGGGTGCAATTTTAATTTGAAATGTGTCTCCTGCAAATGATCTCATTATGTGAACCATTCTACCATTCTCATGGTAATACATCGATTCTTTCGGCGGAACCCTTATGAAAACAAGTTTTGAATGCGCGCTTTCACGAATTATTATGATAACGAGTTAGTTCTTTCAGGGTATTGTTCATAAACAAAAGATTATTAAAGAAAGGAAGTAGGGACTATTCATAAAGGCCACTTATTCTACAGTTTCCTTTTTGCCCTCCAGCAATAATTCAGCAGAGCAATAAACCCAGAATTGAAAATGCAAACGTCTAAATAAAATGAACCGCTGCCTTGAAATCGTAATTCAATAAAGCGAGAAAAGCTTCAATAAACTTCTTAATATTAAAAACTAATGCCTTAAAAAGGAGCTGATTCAAAGTGATACAAAATCAAATATGAAAAAAAAAAAAAAAACCATAAGGTTGTTCATCTTTTAGTCGTTGTGCGGCAAATTTATGTTTTTTAGTTTATCTCGAGACTCGCTATTGTAGTCGAGGAGTCTCGTGGGGAGACCAGCTTTTCATAGCCATACGCTATTCTCATGCTAAGTGCGTAAATAAAGGCTTCATAATTGATCATTTGTATGGCAATTCTTGCCAAGAGAGTGACCGCAACTAACAGAAAATTGGATGTGAATAACTATTTATTTTCGTATAGTTTAATATAGATTAATTTTTTTGCTCGAGTTGAATATTAACCTTTTGTTTGCCGATTTGAAGAAATTAACTCGCCTCAGACAAGCTCGAGGCTCAAATGAAAATTGAAAATAAAAACACGCTCTCTAGTGTTTGCTGAGGCTCACTTTTATAGAATTTGTGACAACGCAAGGATAGTTTGACTTTTTTTCTTATTGTTCTCAAACAAAAGCCAGCCAATTGAGGCTGCAGAAGAAAAAATGGGCCCATTGTTGGGCGGCAAATACCAACTTAGAAAATTATTTACAAAATCCAAATATCTCTTTGGAGAACTAATCAACAAAATACATTGAAAACATTGTGTTTTGGCAGGGCCACTCAATGAACATTTTTGAATATAACTTGCCCGAATTTAATTGGATAGCCTTTTCACAAAATGACGTGTTGCGAAGCCATTCTCTTCCTTGTGTTACAACTCAATTATCGCGCACGCATGCTCTGCACTGGGTGCTGTTTGATCTTGCCGCGTGTGGAAATTGGTAGTTCGTCATTTCGCTCTAGCCACTGAAGAGCCAAGAAGTAGTGAAACTATAGACGACCTAAAATTTCCAAGGAGATAGAATCTCGCTTGTGTAATTGAATTCAACCAACATGTCAAAACCATTAGACCACGTTAAAAGACCTATGAACGCTTTTATGGTTTGGTCAAGAGAAAAGAGGAGAAAAATTGCACAAGAAAACCCGAAAATGCATAACTCAGAAATTAGTAAGCGTCTTGGAATTGAATGGAAGCACTTAACAGATAAAGACAAACTGCCGTTTGTTGAGGAAGCAAAATTACTGAGAGCGCAACATATGAAGGAGCACCCCGACTATAAGTACCGTCCTAGACGAAAGCCAAAATCGTTGCTGAAAAAAACAGACCGTTACCCGTTTCCATTGCCTTGTATTCCGACACCTGAAGAAGTCTCCAAGTTCAGAGAATATTCGAAAGATTTTACGCCGCCAGTTTGCTCAGTTCCACCGTCGCTTAGCACCAGTGAGTCGCTTACAACTTTCAACAATAAATCGCGGTCGTTTCTTCCAGTGACTTCTTCCTACGGCCTAAATGGAAGCAGCCTTTCTTCGACTGCTGGTCACGGGTCGCGCTTGGATCGCTTATGCGGCATGGAAATGCCAAGCTCTCTCCGGCCGGAGTATCTGGATTCAAGTGGAATCTATCCGCATGTCCTTTATCCCAATGGTGCCTCATCAAACTCATCTCTTCTCAGTTCCTCAGGTGTACCGCTAGTTCCAGGTGCAGGCCCCCTTGCACCTCATTCTCATTTTCACGCTGTTCAAGGAGCGAACGGACAGTACACAGTTCCTTGTAACTGCTCGCTTCAGACACAAGACGTAAGACGGCCAGTGGCATATTTACTCCTCTAGTGGAACTCTAAATGTATTTATAAGAAATGAGCTATTTACGAACAATCCAAATGGCTAGTGTAAATTATGTTATCTGTAAACGAACTATTAATTCACAAATTTTACGGTTTAACCTGACTACTGAAAACATTCCCTTATAGAAGTTGATAAAGGGGATGTCGAAAAATTCTTGACGAGGCAGTTGCCTGTAAGTAACCTGCCAATAATTTTCATATAATTTTCAAGTGTATGTGTATAATTCAAATGTATAGATTTTAGCTATCTTTTATTGAACGGTTAGTGGCTTTCGGGGGTCGATTAACGAACGACGCTAAAATTGAAAATACAAGTTGCGGGAAGAAGTTATTCAACTATTCACAAAAGAAAACTTTTCAATTTGTAATTTATCTTCAACAAAGCTAACCGAGAATTCAATGGCCTGATCGACATTAAAACTACAGGCGAAGGTAATTTGTTTATTATTTGTTGGTTCAGTTGTGTTTTTTGACGGGGGATCTCACTTGAAATGAAGATACTAGCATTTTTGAACGCCACGTTTGCTACTTGGCACAAGGCAAGCATTGCAAAACGAAAGAAAAGACAAAAAAATCACATACTCCATTCGCGCCTTCTTTGTTTGGAGGTGTAAACTATCTGAAACTGCATAAACACACATACTTTGGGTGCTTAGCGATCACAAAGAGCTGAAAATTTCAAAACTTGTCCCCGAAATAAGAGAAAGCGTTTTGACTTTTTTTAAATTTTCTCTATGCAAATCTTGGCTCAATCTAAAGGAAGCATTTTTTGCTAATAATTACAGCTAATATGAAAGAAAAGGTTCCCTGCTAGGAAAATGATTTCCTGCGAATTCTAGTTTTGAACGGAAGTTAAGTCTAATCTTACTTGCTGTTTTAAAAGAATATTCCACGCAAACATTAAAAGATCCTGCCTCGAGACGCGCGCAATTTTGCTTTAAAAATTTGAAAACAAAGTTAAGCTCATGACTCGTTGCTCAATAACCATAAAAACTTGCCGAAGAGACCTATATCGCTGTGTATTATAAATTTCTTTCGGCGGATTTATAATTATATAAAAGAAATAGAAGGACAAGAGAAAGAAATAACAACATAATAAAATATACATGAGCCGATGAATAGAAGCGATGACATAAATAAATAAATGGACGATCAATGAAAGATAGAATGAATAACAAAGATCCACTGCATTACAATTGCCCTTAATACGTAGATCTCCATAACAAAAGGTTACATCCATAAGACACACTGACTGAATGGCGGCTGGAAAAAAGAAAAAGTAAATAGTGCAAACACGGAATGAATGGCACGAATTAAACTATTGGCAAATGGCGTTTAGAAGGACTTCGAATCATTTGGTGTTTATCGGCTGCTTAAGTGCTCTGGCCGATAACAATCACTTCAAAGACAGGCGCCGCTCCACATGTTGGACTACATCGACACTAGCAAACGAAATAATTTGTTGAAGAAACTCCATGTTTTTTCTAAAGAAAAGACTAAAGCTCACCGAATTCATTTTATTCTAATTGTATCTCAAAGTTTGTCAGAACAATCAATGAAAGCTAATGACATAGCAGATGGCGGGAGTTAATTGTAAAAGCTGAAAAGACATTTATTATGAAATCTCAAAGAAAAGTCCAACTTACAACAGAACCCGAAATCTGCAATTATCAGGGCATTGTTTTAACATGGGCAGCGTTTTCGAGTCGAGTAATTTACTCAACAGACAACACGTTTATTTAAAATTCTTATTGGGTCGAGCGGCTTTAGTTTCTGTTAAACTTCTGCCATTTTGTAACTTTCTTTTTATAAATGTGACAATGAAAGCAAACCTGCAACAAATTAAACGTTCGGTTGCTTTTGGTGGGTTATTATTGAGTTGTTCTTTTTAGCCATTCAAACTCTTGGCAAAATATCACGTCCCTCTGTTGTTAAACTAAATAATGACTTGTGTTGAAAGTATACTTTGACACGACTCGGCATTGTTAACTCTTTATCGGAGTTTCCAAGTATCTGGATAAACGATCACCAACAATGGGTCGTGTTTCTTCCTGAAAAAGCGATGTTTTTTTTTTATTCTGTTAATGGCTTTGCCAATGTTTTCCATTTTCTAATAATTGTTTTTTGTCAACATTTGATAGGAATCTTTCAAAGTTCCATAAAGTTATGGCATTAACTGTGTTGTTATTTGTTTGTATTTAATTTCAATCGGCCGGCTAAATGAACGAATTTCATGTGCGATCAGTAAGACAAGAGCAAATAGACTTGATCGCTTTTTAATGTCCGTTCAATTTCCAGGAGATCGGAAACTCAGAAATCTCTCGCGGTTTGTTTTTTACAGAAACAATACGTGGACAAAAAAAAAAAGAAAAAGAAATTTATTTTTCCCATTTTCTTTAAGGTATTTAAACAACGTTAATTCGTTGTACTCATTTTACTGAATAGACTAGTTTTCACTTAAACAATGTGTCCAAATTCCCAAAAATATAATGATTGCGTTTTGTCGCCACATTAAAGCTGTTTATTTAAATTTTGCAGCAGATGTCAGTGTGTACTAGATTTATGTTTTTAAAGCCTCCCGTTGTCAAACAGACTTTATTACTGCAAGAACAAAAAAGAAAATTGAAAGTAGATCCGTGGTTTATTATTCCAGAATCCATCAAATATTGAATTGCTTAAAAGGAAAGACAAAGCCAGTTCAAAAGCAAGATTTTTAAATGATACCCTGTTTTGTTAAGACCGTGAAGCGAAAAGTAAATATTCTAACGAGAACACAAAGTACCCACTTCTTTGCTACAAGTGACTGCGTTTGGTTGTGACATCATTACAGTCACATAAAAACCCATCTATTAAACTTGAAATCTTCAATACAATAAAACCCGTTAAGTTGACGAGTTATCTCAAATAAATACGCAGAAAATTATCTTGCTTGTTTGTATCGCGATAATGTAAACAATATATAACTTGTGAGAAATGTCGTTTTTTGAAAGCCCGCATAAATTCTCAGCTAAGGACAGTTATTACTTTAAATTGACTTCCTATAAATTCTTTAATATTGGTTTAACATGCAACATGTGTCAAGTTCTCATAGTTTGTACTAATAAAATTTCAAATATAAGGACTAGAGAGGAAACCTTTCCAAGATTTGCCTTTAGGCATCGGCTCAGATACATTTGTAGTTTTTAAATTTTAATCTTTTGAGATGAATTCAATCTTTAAATGTTTTTATTTAATTTTATTGGAAGTATATTTTAAGATCTATTTTAATTTCTTTGAAATAGTTTGAAACGATTTCCATTGAAAAGATACGGAACAAAAAAACACCGTGGTTTTTTTTTTAACTGAAGCTTTTTGTCTGAAAAGCTAATGCTTTTGAACATCAGCTTCTTATAGCGATGATCATAGAAATTTCATCCTTGATTTATCGGCTAAATTACGTGCTTTTGCCACAAAGAAGCAGTTTCTGTTTTTTTTAATTGATTTGTCTTAAAACTTTGTTGTGGAGTGTTTATACGCTCATCACAACACGAAAAAAATCTTCTGATCTCCGAAAAATTATTTTTCTTATTTTGCGTCTATTGTATTTTTCCCAATTACTGGAGAATAACAACCCGCGAAAGAAAAATAAAAGTTGGCCGGCTGATTGCTTTCGTAGATAACTGTAAATAAACACAATTTAAAACACAAACGGACAATAAAAAATTCAGTCTCTTAAAATGTTTGCACGCAAAGATAAAATACCTTTTATTTTGTCTTGAAATGATTGTGCAAATAAAGTCTATTTAATTTCGTTTAGTGTTACACAGGTGGTAGCTAGCTAGAAGTCTGAAATGAAGCATTGCCCTACTGGCTCATTTGATTTTGCAGGGAAACGCTGCAAGCGATCAATTTGCTTTTCTTATTTGTTTTTTTTTTCAAAAATCAATGAGGAATTCCAGATTTACATCGACAATGATTAATAGTATCACGATATTTACTATGGCTGGTAGAGACCAGGAGGGGAGCGGAAGCTAAAAAAAGGGGAGAGGTGAAAGTAGATTTTTTTTATAAACTTGCCTTTTCTAAGAGTACTATATTACTAACTGTATGTTGATTTGATAAAATGGGTTTAAAGTTTTGAAAACAAAGCACTTTGGAACAACTTATTCGAAATTTAAAAACGGAAAAGAAATTGCGAGATCACACTTTTTAAGAACATATCATTTATACCGTTTGGGAATAAGTTTGAATTGTTGCTGAAATAAATTGAATTTAAAGATTACCGCAATGATAACATCCGTCTTTTCAACCAGTGGTGTACAATTTCTTACACAATCACCGAAGAAGTCCAAGTAAAAGCTTGGAAGATGTTGTCCAATATATACTGATCTACGTTCTGATATTCTTCTAGATCTGTTCTATCATTTCTGGGACAAAGGTTCTCCATTTTGTCTGAAATGGACTATATCTTTTCATCAAAATGAGTAGAAAATTGCTGAGTTAGAATGTTCTACTTTTGCCTTTTTCGACCTCCGAAATGCTGAACACTGCATGCTTTGCAATAGGCTAACACTAGATATTCAAACCGTATACAACCGTTTAGAAGTGACGATACTTCACTTATAATCATATCAGCACCTTTCACTAGAAAAACATTTTCTGCCGAAACAGTAATTTCCATAAAAATATTTAAAGGATTCTTGCTTTTAACTCCCTATTAGTTCTTATTTCGTTCTGTTTTAGAAATTTCATTTTAATTAATTTTCCCGCCAAGTATGGGTGTGTATAATGGCTTTAAATTTCTCAAAATCAACCGTGCAAAAACCGTGTAAGTAACTATTCCTGATCAGTAACAGAATAGTTTGTTTCTTTAGTTTTTGGCAAATTTAAGAGGTTCTCGCATAAATAATTGTTGTCTTTGGGTAAAGGCAAAATTTGAAATTTAGGTAGATCCTCGGAGAATTAAGTGTTAGGTTGCCTCGCGGCCTTGAATCAAATCGCAAAACAAAAAATTAATGATTGACAAGAGCATTGTATGGGCTTTAGACTAAGCAAGAATAATAGGTAAACGGTTTCTTTTTTACTTCACTTTTTAGACTGTATGAGGAAGACTTTGATACTAAGAAATACTCTCTTCCGTCGATCTTATTATTTTTTTCTTTCTTATGTATATCTTTTTTTTTTCGAAAGATATCCCTTTTTTTGTTTACTTTGCGATGTAAGTCAAAAACCGCTTTCATTTTCATTTCAGTTCAGTAGTTTGAGTCAGCTATACGAGCCCACCTCCTGGATCCACCCCAGTTTGCTCTGACGAAAGTCTAACAACCCAAAACTCCGGACTCTTCACATGAAATTTCCTTAAGTCCATCTATGTCGTAATAACGCTTTTATTTTCTGCTTTTCAGATTGCCATAATTCGCCAAAAACACCTTCAAGTTTCCTTTACGGCAATTAAATAACTCGAAATAGATCTAACGCCAAAAGCGTCTGCTCGTTACACTCATAAGGTCGATGAACCTACAATTTGGAAACCTGAATTCTCTAACTGACGCGTTATATCTATTCGCAGAGCATTACCCCTTTTAAAAGTATCCTTAAAAGAGTAAACTTGAATGCGTCTAGCAGCAATGTGGAAAGCTGCCGTGTTTCGGTAGAGTAAAAAAACCGTCAGGGCTTCCAGCCCTCGACTAGGTCTTATCCACAAGGTCTGTTTTGGCATTTCTAAAACGCCAGGACTTACCCCTAACAAGCTAACCGCCTCGGCAAACCGATCATATAAACACAGATGTTTCCGATGGTGTTATACAACGCCAGAACCTAACCCTAACAAGCTAACCGCCTAGGCAAACCGATCATATAAACACACAACTATTCCCTATGGTGTAGTAAAACGCTAGGACTAACCACTAACAGGCTAGCCTCCTCGGCAAACCGACCATATAAGCACACAGCTGTTTCCGATGGTGTAATAAAACACCAGGGCTTAACCCTAACAGGCGATCTGCCTCGACTATAGATCTTATAAGCATAGCCTTAAGCGGGCTAACATCCTCAGGCATGATCTTACAAGCAGCTGTTTTGGCGTTGTAGAACGCCAAGGTTTACCCCTGAACGGTTTAGTTGCCTCGGCTAGATCTTACAGGCAGCTGTTTTGGCGTTGTAGAACGCCACGGTTTACTCCTGAACGGTTTAGTTGCCTCGGCTAGATCTTTTAAGCAGCTGTTTTAGCGTTGTGGAACGCCACGGTTTACTCCTGAACGGTTTAGCTACCTCGGCTAGCTCTTTTAAGCAGCTGTTTTAGCGTTGTAGAACGCCAAGGTTTACTCCTGAACGGTTTAGCTACCTCGGCTAGGTCTTTTAAGCAGCTGTTTCGGCGTTGCAGAACGCCACGGTTTACTCCTGAACGGTTTAGCTACCTCGGCTAGATCTTTTAAGCAGTTGTTTCAGCGTTGCAGAACGCCACGGTTTACCCCTGAACAGTTTAGCTGCCTCGGCCAGATCTTACAAGCAGTTGTTTTGGCGTTGTAGAACACCACGGTTTACTCCTGAACGGTTTAGTTGCCTCGCCTAGATCTTACAAGCAGCTGTTTTGGCGTTGTAGAACGCCACGGTTTACTCCTGAACGGTTTAGCTGCCTCGGCCAGATCTTACAAGCAGCTGTTTTGGCGTTGTAGAACGCCACGGTTTACTCCTGAACGGTTTAGCTACCTTTGCTAGATCTTACAAGCAGCTGTTTCAGCGTTGTAGAACGCCACGGTTTACTCCTGAACGGTTTAGTTGCCTCGGCCAGATCTTACAAGCAGCTGTTTTGGCGTTGTAGAACGCCACAGTTTACTCCTGAACGGTTTAGCTTCCTCGGCAAGATCTTACAAGCAGCTGTTTTGGCGTTGTAGAACGACACGGTTTACTCCTGAACGGTTTAGTTGCCTCGCCTAGATCTTACAAGCAGCTGTTTTGGCGTTGTAGAACGCCACG
>JANCMA020129642.1:0-14427 GCA_024336925.2 Zoanthus solanderi
ACGTTTCGTCCACAACAGAACGGCAAAACACCAATTCCCACGTCCAGGACAACAGGTGGACGACGATTCAGGCATGCGCAGTAACTCTGATTTTAGAGCACGGACTTCCGCTCGTCGTCCTCTAGGCACTTCATTGTCGGTGCTTAAGGTCCCTATTATACGGTTTTGTGAACGTATCATATAATAAAAATGAATATTGTAGTGAACATGGCAGACTTCTTGGATATAGAAGTTGAGGAAGAGGATAGTTCTTTTAGCCACAAGCTACTGACTAGCAGAAAGTACAAGGGAAATAATTCTGAGCCAGGCATCATTGTCAAATTTGTACAGAGAGATACATCATGCATTGTATCTGCTAACAATTGACAGGTAATATTGCCGCTTTTAGAAAAAGAGGGATTGCATGATCACGCCTTTTAGTAAAAAATATAAAGCACAGTGCATCTTTCTGAAGACTTAACAACTTGTCTAATTGGGTTTTATTTGCTTGTCCCCACACAATAAGGCCATGAGATAAATACGAGTCAATGAGGGAAAAATACTGTAGATACTGATGAGCATATGAGAGGGGACAAGATGTCTAAGTTTTGACACACCTACTGTTTTACTGATTTTTCAGAATCAATGTGGTTTTTCCAAGATAGTTTAAATCAATAAGGACGCCAAGATATTTAATATATTCTTTACATTCAAGATGTGTTTGTTATGGGATCACTTATACCTAAATGGAAGTTTTTTTCTGGTAAGAGCGAAAGATAACGAAAGTTGATTTTTCCTATTAAGGGCAAATTTGTTGGATATCAGCCATTGATAAACGCTATTTAATTCAGTGTTAATGTTGTGTTTTAACTTGAAGAGTAAAAGTGAAATAAAATTGCTCATGGCCTATCGCTGCCATAGTATACTGTCATGTTTTAGGGGCAACAAGAAATTTGCACGTGTATGATTGAGCGAGTATGGCGGATACGTGGAAAAATTATGAACAAACTATGGCAAGTGAACGACTTGGAAATAAGAAAAAGAATGCATCAAACAACATCTTAAAGAAAGAAGAAGTAAATATACAGCAGATGAGCGCTGATGTATCTAGTAAAGTGCAAAAATACTTCTGGATTTGACCCAGAGAATTCGTCCCGTACGAGTACAACAAAGTAAGCATTTCCAATATAAAGGAAACTTGCATGAAGCATTTTGCATCTTCAAAATTGGGAAAAATGTGGTCTGTGATATACTAGCTGGTGAACAAGGGCCTTCTTGTACTTCAGTTGATCACATTCCTAATCTACGTGTTGTTCACATTCGGTTTGTGGAGACAGGAGCCACGAGTCAGAGTTTCATTGAAACTCGGCCGTCCAAAAGGAAGCGATCAATGGAGACGGGTAGTAGCAGTTCTACCAAATCATTACTGTGTTATGGCCAGACAAAGCCCGAGTAAAGCTTTGCCAAAAAGTTTATCAGTTACTGATATACTAAAGTTGGGGAAAGTCGTAGCTTCTAAAACCAGCACCAAACAATTAGAACTTTTTTACGTTTGATATTAATGAAATGCCTTGGCCTGGCAATCCAACAGTGGTTGAGCTCTAGATTGAAAAAGACCCATTTGGGCAGAGTTTTGTGAAGCATTGAAAGCAAATAGCGAGACACATGGTTTTGCCAATCACACATGGGTGTTAAAATCGTATTTGAAGACGGCAGAGGCAATTAAAGAAACCAATCAAACCACTGAACAACACACATGGAAAGTCGTCCATATCCATATGCTTGCTCGACATTTTGCTTCAAAACTGGAACTCCTTCTTGAAAAAGAGAATGTTAAGGACATTTATGTGGAAACTCCTAAATTTAAGGTGTTTCTGGGAAGATGGAAGGAGACAAATGGGTGACAGTTGAATAATTAATTGATGGCACTTTCACAAAATACCTAAATAACAATGGTACAGTGTGTAGCAATGTATGTGTCAACAATGAGAGAAAAGTGTGAAAGTCTTGCCCATTTCTCTTATGAATTATTGTATTGGACATGCAGGGAACTGGGTACAAATTATATGATCCTGAAATTGCCACCAAGAATTTACTAGACGGGGACGAGCTTCTTTTTTCGACTGGGAGCTTATCAACCATGTCCATAAACAATTTTTTTGACAATCATGTTTGCAATGACTTCTGTGACATATTGGGCCTGAAAAAACTTTAAAGTTTTTTTCAGGTTACTTAAATTTAACATCTGAACATTTGAAATGAACAGTTTTTATTAAATTATAGATGTTTTGTTCTTCAGTTTGAAACAGATTAGTTGTTTCCTTTTGGATAATATACGGAACATTGGAATATTACACTTTCTTCTGTTCACTGACAACATAGATTTCAAGAGGTTTTAACAAGCAAAAATTAAAAACCTATACATGCATCCCTCCGGAGTTTCAGCTTTTTACTGGCGCACAAAGCATTCTGGTCTAGGCCCTGGGAAAAAGTGAGCACCAAAGCGTATCAAGACGCCATATTTTATATATAAAGAAGCATTAATATTACTGGCGATTCTACTAATATGTTCCAAATTATCGAGTCTAAAACTATGAAAACTTCGCAAAATATGTCTCTGGTGATCGTGAAAAAGATCATGGATCCA
This sequence comes from Zoanthus solanderi, assembly GCA_024336925.2. Lineage (NCBI taxonomy): Eukaryota > Metazoa > Cnidaria > Anthozoa > Zoantharia > Zoanthidae > Zoanthus > Zoanthus solanderi. The sequence continues at coordinate 2,627 of JANCMA020129642.1, forward strand.
TTTATAGGGTTGCTTTAGCCGAAATCTGTGAAAACAACGAGTACTTCAAACAGTCTTACGCTCGAAGAAGTAAAAGCGTGGCATGTTGATGCTTTGAAAGTGAATTGTCCAAAAAGAAATTTAAAAGTTTCTGGATCCAAAGCAGAGCTCGTAGCTCGTGTATTTGCTGCATCAGAGATGAATGTCCCAGTGCAACTAACGGCAGATGAACTTATTTCAAGAACAGAAACTGAAAAGGCCAAACTACTAGTGGTTTCACCTAACGTGCAACTGCCTGACCCTTTGTCTCTGAAGGACAATTGCCTAAGAGAAAAGGATGGACTGACATCCTGGCCACTAATTTTTCTGAGTGACATAACGATGTTTTTAATGAGGGATCACCCAGGTAAAGATGTAGATCTACAGGGAAAGCCTTCGGTCTCTGCGAGGCAGGCTTCTTGAAATAAGTAGAGTACCAAGAAATTTCTGATTCTAAATGCTGTTTCATGAAGGCTAAATGTACTCATTCGATGAAAGTAAATCATGTACCACATACTGCATGGTATTTGTGTCTTGAAAAATAAGGAAAGATTGTTAGTGCCTACTGCACTTAAGTTGCAGGGTAAGTTCCTATTTTTTTTATTTCACTCGCACTATTGAGCTGTTTATTTTTGTTAAAAGGCAAATACATTCTGCACAAGCTTGAATAAATGTTATTTAGTGTCATGTATGCTAATACTGTCAAAAGCAATACATTTGTTGTGAAAGCAAAACAACTGAACTTTAGTGACTGATTTATTCGGTTTTGCCAAACTGCTTTATTTTTTTTTATTTACTTCTAGGATGAGCAGCTTCTGTATTCATATCACTGCCCTGCTGTTTAGAATAGAAGCAGCAAAGCGGAACGGAGTGACAAATCCAGCCTGTACTTCTAGGCAATGTGCCTGGAATGTACCACATAAGACAACAAAAATCCAACCGACGAGAATTTGTGATATGACCTGGACAGCATCTAACCTGAACAAAGGTGAATACTGTATTTTTATTATGATTAATATTGTTTGTCAAAATAACGTGAATTAATGGAGGCCTATAATAGTACGGGGAACAGTATACTCGTATCTCAAGTTATAAATCATTTTGTGTGAAATGCTCATGTTTTATTTTTTGTTTAAATGTAAAATATTTCAAAAATATTTAAAAATAGTTATGAAGGAAAAAATTAAACACATTTTTTGTTTTTTATTGAACTGTAGAGCCTACCAGACCTGCTGTAGATTGCCGGCGGACTCTATTCGTATCACATCACGAAGTAGTACAACAAAGTGAGGAAAAGAAACGGAAGTTGGCCTATGAAACCTTAAAAGACGTGCTCCCAGAATCCAGTTTTATTTTACGGTGCAAAAGTGAATTTGAAGAGGTTGAAACTAATACAATAACAGTTGAACTTCATGAAACTTTGCCTCAACCTTCAAGGCAAAATTTAAGCCCTCTTGAAATTCAACAAATTGAAAGTGCTACTATTGGTCAAATGGACAACGAAAAATGGAAGGAGTACAGGAAAGGTAGAATAACTGCCTCAAACTTTTATCGTGTATATACAAGAACTGAAACACTTAGAGACATGGAGGTGATGCCTCAAAACTTGTTGAAAGTTTGACAGGATTAAGCTCACCACCAGAGAAGCTTGGTGCTCTTAAGTACGGTAGAAATATGGAATCCGCTGCTAAACAGAAATTCATCAAAGTATTTCAAAACGAACACAAAAATACTCAGTACAAGGAATGTGGATTTTTTATTCATGAGGAGAAACAGTTTATTGGGGCAACCCCTGATCTAGTAAAATGTTCATGTTGTGGTAATGGAGTTGTTGAAATCAAATGCCTATATTCAATTGTTAATGAAAACCCCTCATCACAGAATCTCGCTTACCTTGTAAGTGATGGTGACTCTGTGACATTAAAAGAAAACCATGCTTACTTTTGTCAGATCCAAGGACAGATGGCAGTCACTAAAAGAAACTGGAGTTACTTTTTTCTCTTCACACAGAAAAAGAAGCACATCCAGAAAATTCATTTCAATCAAACATATTGGAAAAAAATTGAAGAAAATCTCACATGGTTTCATAAGAATTATTTAATTTGACTTAATTCCATCCACATTTTTGAAGAGTAGTTTATTTACATGTTCCTTTGCCTTAAAAAAAAATCAGCAAAAACTGTATTTTACTTGGACTTGTTTAATGATAACAATCTCATACCCATAAGGCATAAAGTGCTTAAACAGTGTCAATATCAAGTTTAAAATGCTGTCTAGTTACTATCATTCAACCAGAACAGAATAGCTGTCAAAATAAAAACTATTAGAAAGTTAGCACTTAGATTTAATTTCATAAACATAGCGTAAACACAATATGATTGGAACTATGTGCATTCAGATAGAACAGAAAACTGATATTTTTAGTTACCGCTTTTCATGCACTTCTCATCCACTATTAATACAATCTTCATTATTAAAAGTAGTTTCAAGCTTTTCCCTGAGAAAAATAGCAGGCGTGCTGAAAATAGCACACCTCAATTCAGTTAGGCATGTGGTGGTGTGTGATTTTATTTTTACGTGTATAATAATATACATGAAAAAATTACTCAATTCTGATTGGCTGAGAGCAGTGCAGTTCAAGTGTAATATCAGTGCAAAAAGTGTAACACCGGTACAAAAAGTATAACACCCGTGCAAATTACACATCAAAATTCAGAATTATGATTGAAAGACATCAGGAAATTTTTTAAGCCAATGATATCACTTAAAATGATGACGAAAATTTTGTGCGGAAACTTTGAAAAAGGTTTTTTTCGAGTGAGAGAAATTAAAACGGCTGCATCAAATCAAGAAAGATTTACGCTGGCCACCGATGATACAATTGAAGAACTGCGAAATGGTGCAAAAAATGTCAACACCAGCAGAAGTACGTCGTTTTGGTTAAGTGTGTGGAAGACGTGGAGCGAAGGAATGAACATAGCTTTGAATATCGAGGAACACGAACCGGCTGAACTGAACAGATTACTCGAGAAATTCTACGCCGAAGTGAAGAACAAAAACGGCGGAGATTATGAGCCAGACAGCCTTAGAGTCATGATTGCTGCCCTCGACAGACATTTGAAAGAAAAACAGTATCCATTGTCGATCGTAAAAGACCGGGAATTCCACTCGTCGAAACAGGTCTTGGAGGGAAAAGCGAAATTACTACGACAGGCTGGTCGAGGGAAGCGCCCAAACAAAGCAAGAAATTTGACGAAAGAAGAAGAAGTGCTATGGAAGGAGACCAAGTTCGGAAGTACAACCCCAGAGGCCTTAGTGAACACAATGTGGTGGATACTTACCCAGCATTTTGGTCTCCGTGGCCGGCAGGAACATCACGATATGAAATTGGATGACTTCCAGCTTTGCAAAGATGACAACAGCGTGGAGTTCGTACAGTTCACTGAAGGGCAGACCAAAACACGACAAGGAGGCTTGCACACAAAGCTCCGTGATTTTCAGCCAAGAATGTTTGCCGTTGGTGGAGAAAGATGCCCAGTAGCTCTTTTTAAGCAGTTTGTGAGTCGCCGACCGGAAAACCTGAAGACCACTGGTCCATTTTACCTCTCCATCAAGACAAACAGAAAGCCAGATGACAAAGTGTGGTTTAAAGTACAACCAATTGGGGAAAACAAAATAAATAATATAATGAAGAGCATTGTAGCAGATACCAGCCTCGAAAGCAGCGACAAAAAGTTCACCAACCACAGCGCTCGCAAAACGGTTGTGATCAAATTGAAGAAAGCGAACGTCGAGCGGTCGGAGATTGTAAAGGTCACCGGACACAAGAACATTCAGTCATTAGATGACAACGACGAGGCAAATGAAGACGAGCAGCGACAGCTTTCGTATGCCATTTCAGAGAGGAGTAACTTCAATCCACAACCGACAGTATCCAGAGACTTTCCTGGCAGCCAACAAGAGCCGCTTGCCTCTTCAGCTCAATTTCTTCAACCGCCGAGAGAGCGAATGCCATTGCAACCGATTTCGACGCACAGTTCATCAGCGTTTGGATTAAAACAAAGTTCCACATCGTTCAATCCGACAATGATGAGAGTTCAAGAGCAAAATCTGTTGAACACTTTCAACCACTGTCAGGTTTCATTCGACTTCAAGAGATGCAAATCTTCAAGACAAGCCATTCCAAGTGTGAAGCGCATTAAGCGTCGTCGCGTCCATATAATCGAGAGCGATTCAGACTCCGATTAAACACTGAGTTTTGAAATCCTTTTTGCATTATTTTGGCTTCAGATTCCTTACAAGTTTCTTGTTAATCTTATTGAAAAATTGAAAACGTTCTTCGACGATTCCATGTGCAATTATTTTAAACGAATCGCTTTGAGTTGATAGCATCGACGTCATCGCCAGTGTCACACTCGGGAAGAGCAGCACGACTGGGTTGAGCATCCTGCCCCCGACTCCTCAAAAAGGAAAACCTTCAATGTTCAAACCACACAAAAAGGAAGTAGAGAGCGAAGCGGAGAGCCATCCTTCGTTAAACACGAAGGTTACGACATGGCTCAGTGATGTGGAGATCTCACGTCGACAGAGGTGGACCGAGGAAGACACCATGACACTCTCCATTCCCTCCATCGCCATCGGCCAAGTGCCTACAAAACAAAAAATTATGGAGATATTCAATGCCGACAGCGAGGCAAAGAAGATACTTGAACGTGAAGGGGAGGCGAGAGTGTACGAAAAAATAAAAACTCTATTCAAGAATCGCTCAAAGCGCCAAAAACTAAAAATAATTCCTCAAAAAAAACAAAAAAAAATTTAAAAAAATTCTTGTGAAGTGAAGCCGAGAGCCATCCTTTGTTCAAAACGAAGGTCAGGACAGTGGCTCGATGCTTCTCACAAACAAAAATACCAAAAGAATTAAAAAAAGTAAAACAAAAATACCAAAAAAAGAAACAAAAAGAAACAAAAAAAACAAAAACATTTCGTATATATAGTTCTTGTTAATTTTTTATCTTATAACTTTATTTTTTCAGCGGAGGGTCAGGGATAAAACACGAGCTGGGGTAACCAACCCCCGGGGAGTGCCCCACCTTCCATTCAGCTGAAACCAAAAGATTATTGGAGTGCTAAGCTTCCGGACCTCCACGTGGTGCACTCTGGAAAATTTGTTCTTTGCAAAGGCTAACGCGGAAGCACATTTGTACAAAATAGAAGATGAACCTTGCTGCTAATGGAGCGACGTGAAACGTTACTAGGTTCGAATCCTAGGCGAGGTGTTCTATGACTGTACGATTTGTTAGAGCCTCCTGTATGCTAACCTCTTGGCCTATAATTCTGAAATTCACAGGGAAGGTGGAGTGGGGTCCGGATGGTCATTTAACGAAATTAGGATGACGTCACAGTTCTTGCGGTTGCTTAACAACCACATAAAAATCAAATTTTGCCTTAACCCGTAATTCGATTTGAACAAAATTTTTTTTAGCTTCTTTTACGTCTCAAGATCATCTACCGTACGAAGTTTCAGATCAAAAGCTCAAATTTTTGAATTTTGACAAACTTTAGTATAGTTAACTGTGAAAAAGTTAAAAATTACAAAAATCGACCTAAAATGAAAGAAAAATCGAGTCGGAAAATTATTTTCCAAAATTTGAAGAAAATTTTCAAACAATCTAGAACCTTGAAAAAATTGTGCTAAAAATTAATTAGGTAATAAAAAATCTTCCTGAAATCTGGTAGTCGTTTTACCACAATGGTCAATTTACCACAACCCCATGTCAATTTACCACAACGCACAGGTCAATTTACCACAACGCACAGGTCAATTTACCACGAGGAACCTAACCCTAACCTAACCTAACCTAACCCTAACCTAACCTAACCTAACCCTAACCTAACCTAACCTAACCCTAACCTAACCTAACCCTAATTAGATTCCTGAGCCAGAGGTTTATGGACCGTCGGTCAAAAATCAAAATATCTTCAAAAATATTTGAGATTAAGACTTCAAATTAGTTTTACTTTGTTCTATTTTTTATTTTACACAATCTAATACAGGTTTGAAGCCTCTTATATTTTTGATTTTATTGAGGTTCAAAGTCGCCGAAGGTCCATTATCCTGCAGTTCAGGTTAAGCGCGAAAAAAAAGAGGGTAAGAGTTGAAAGTTTTATTAGATTTTAGCATGGATCGAACCCCCTTTAGGGTCCTTAACCTTGGCTTACCCTCACCACGGATCTAAGATTATCGAATTTTGAAAAATTTTCCAAGTGTCGACCATATGACCCAACGCCACTTGCAAGACTTCGAATTTCAAATTATCTCCTTTCGTGTCTTTTTGAAATAATTTCTTTAATTTATGAGGGATTTCGCTCACGTGTTTCCTGAAAGTTTCGCGTTCATCGGTGAAAGTTTGTGGATTTTATTAGACTTAGTGAAATTTGGGCAATGGCTGAAAAGCGGTCCATTTGCATGCAAAACAGTGCAAAACACACTTCCCGAGTTTTAAAGTTTGCTGTAAAATATTTTGAAATTCTGTTTCCATGCGTTTATACTACTTTTAAAGCTCTTCAATCTAACGCAATTTGCTTTTCGTACCCTCTCTTTATCTTGATGTTATTTAAGATTAACCAAATTTTGGAAGTCCAAAATCATGCAAACTAGGTCACGTGAGAATATTCCATGGTTTGGATATCTCTGGGTTCGCTTGTTCGAATCAGCTCGAAACTTTGACAGACTACAGATTTTAGAGTATTTTGTATGTTGGGTTACGATTGGGCGCCAAGATCCTTCAAAACGAATTTCTGATTTATTTACTTTGCACAAGATGTTTTGAAAACAACTCGGAGGCCCATCTATACTACTCTTCAAGCGCTTCAATCAAATACCATTTGGAAGTCTTAACCTTCTTTTATTGTGCAGAAATTGCATTTTAAAACTTTTTACACGGGCCATTCTGCATATCACGTGACTTTTAGTTATTCCATGTTTCGGCTATCTGCCCGTACGTTTGTTGGAATGAGCTGAAATTTGCAGGGATTGTTTCTAGAACAATCTAACACGGTTCTACGAAGATTGAGGTCTTAACCTCTGATTTTACAGATTTTAGAGTATTTTGTATGTTGCGTTACGATTGGGTTCCAAGATCCTGCAAAACAAATGTTTGATTTATTAAGCTTGCTAAGATGTTTTGAAAAACCTCAGAGGCCCATCTATACTACTCTTCAAGCGCTTCAATCTAATACCATTTGGAATTCTTAACCTTCTTTTATTTGGCAGATATTGAAGTTTACAACTTTTTACACGGTCCATAATCCTACAACCCGTTGACCTCTCGTCAGAACAACAAAATAAAGTCAAGTTAAGCATTTGCAATAAGCTGAAACTTACAGCGATTGCTCCCAATACAATTTAACATCATTGTAGAAAGTTTCTTACACAAAACTCCATTTTCATCAATTTTAGAGCACTTTCGGTTCAATGGTACCAAATCCTGCAAAATAAATTTTCCTAATTTTAAAGTTTTATTGAAGCTATCTTGGAACATTTTTTTATCAGGACTTATTTTACTTTTAAAGGGCTTCAATATAAAACATTTTTTGTTTCTTAACCTCCTTTCGTTTTGAAGGTATTGAAGATTGGAAGTATCACGTGACCCATGTACCAATTTTCTGCAACACCATAACCTCGACTTCATCACGATAAGTATTGTCAAGGTAAGAGAATGTTACAATTCTAGCTCCGTTAAAAATCATTCATTTAGCACTGAAAACTTGTCGTAACTTAGAAATAAAGCATCTAGCATTGTAGTTAAGACGTAGAAGAACAAGTATCTTGATAATTTAAACAATTTGTTGCTACAGAAAGGATAATTTCTTACCTAATACTTTTGCATAAATTAACTATATTAACGATACTGGTATCAACGTAAAAATTCATAAAACCGAAGTATCTACAACAAATGAAGGATGGAAAATAAAAGTTTGACGGATAAGTACTAAAAATAGCCAAAAAGAAATTATTTACACGCTTTGGTTTCCGGGGGGAGACAGGTTTATTCTTAAATTTGAAATTGACAAATAAATCTTAGTTTAGCAGTTTATTTGTACAAAATGTTAATATTGGATGAAAGCGCGTATGCTAAGACACAACTTGAGCTAATTTTTAAGCAAATCGCTTGAATGCCCTTGAAGATTTAAGCAAACAAACTTTCATCCAAGATGGCGGACAGTGATTTTGGGCTTCCAAGGAATTGTGGGTAAAAGAAAAACGGCTATATCTCCTTTATTATTGATCCTATCGTAACAAAATTTGGAATAAAGATGAACAAGCATGTGTCGCTTTTTTTGATATAAGTTAGAGCGTAGCGGTCGGGGTGGGAAGGCATGGGAATGCGTGTTTTGTAAACTTGAAGACGAGGAAGCAATAAACAAGCTAGAAGTAGAAGATAAAGTAGTTGAGTTTGTTGGCCGAAACCAACCGAGTTTCAATAATTTGGCCGTTGATTACAAAGAAGCCATAACAATTTACGAGGCAGCCAGTAACTTAAATTTAGTGAACCTGAGCAGGGCTGCCAAGAAACTAGCGCGGTATACAAGGTGGATCGCGCTAAACTACTATCGCAAAAAATTTGAAGGCGACAATACTGTAGCGCAGACGGAGGACATCATCAAATTTCTGTATAGTATAGCCAAAGACCTCCCCATTGAAACCGTTACAGGAACAGAGTCACAGGATTCAGATGAGGACTGGCCAACCCCAGATGCGCAACAACAATTAAAGGATAGAGAGAATTCTAAAAGAAAACATGAAGAACCATTGACATCGGGTGAGGCAAGCAAAAAAGGTGAAAAAAGAAAAAAAAGTGAAAGAAAGAAGAACATTCGTGTGCCTAGTACAGGGTTGTGGGTTAAAGAGGCAGAGGCTGAGATACCACCTTCAAACACACGTTGCCAATAACACGTTAAGAAAAGAAGACCTGGACAAAGTGTATCAGATTTGCCGACATCGGAATGAAGACAGCGGGCCTCAACTGAAGACCAAAGGCAAAATTCATCCAGGATGGCCAAAGGTGTGGTGCCCGTTGTGTTTTAGTGTTACATGAGTTATATAAGCACCTCCAGAAACAACACGGATTGAAGCCAAACACAAACCAGTACAAAGAAGCCAATAATAGCGCAAGTGCATATAAGGGTATCCAAGAACTTAAAAAAATTACGTTCAAGAGCGTGCACTTTCAAGACGACGAAGAAGAAGAAAGGTCAGAAGAGAATGTAGTAGCAGAAGAAGATGAGGAAGGAGAGGAAGGAACGAGGAGTACGTTCCCGAAGGGTCGACATCGCGAGATCGACAGAAATGGATGGAAGGTTTTGTGCAGTACCTTTCTATACCCAACAGTCGGTACCTAACGGGGCGCGCCAGACTGCAACACTCAGCTCAAGTTCGAACAATCTTAGAGTCCCTTGATGCAAATGGAAAAGACATCGACGTGTTGGCCACAGAAGTACCAGGTACAATAAATTCATACCTGATAAACTTAGAAAAGTTCTACCGATTTGTCACCTTGGGAAAATGCCTACTGTGTCTCGGGAACAAAGAAGAGTGTTTGCCAGCGTGTTGACGCGTCTGAAGGGGTGGAGGTCGAGGAATGTGACGCAGTTTTGACAGACGAAGAAGTGGAGAGACTTAAGAACTCTCAGACGTACCTCGAGGCGTTGAAAGTTTTTGACAAGGCACGAGCAGGAATCGAATTGACTGCGCAAGAATTTTCAGATGCGAGAGATCTGCTTCTGACACGCCTAGCCTTGGGCACCGGCACCAGACCACCACCATTACAGAATGCCACTCTGGACGATTATCACCGAGCCAAAACCAAAGAAGGAAATAAGATAATCCTGGTCGCCAAACACAAGACCGCTGCAGCAGGAACTGCAATAATAGGTCTTGTTGAGGACAACCAGGATCTTATGGGAGTTTACATCGAGAAGGTACGCCCTCAGGTTGCTCTGGAAACAGAGCAACGGATATTTGTCAAGATAGATGGCGAAGGGTTTGCAAAGGGTACGATCGGCAAAAGGTTAAGTGTCTTATGGCAAAAGAGTGGTGTGGCGTCCTCAAAGAATGTTGGATATACGTCCATTCGAAAATTCATTTCGACTAAAACGCACGAGATGGCGCAAGAATCAGCGGATGCCGTGGCCAAGGTTATGTCACACTCTCGACAAACCGCCAAGAGGTCGTACGTGAGGTCAGAGCTAACTAGTGTGGGCTCCTCGGTAATGCAGGTCATTGCCAACGTCACTTCTGGAGCCAGTACCTCGGGCGTGAGCATTCTCTCCCCCCTACTACTCTATACACCTATTTATTTATTGTGAATATTATAAATATCTTCGAGGTACTGTATTTGTAAATATAAGTTCACATTCAATTAATAGCAGTAGAATGTTAGGGATCAAACACGAGCTGGGGTAACCAAGATCCGGGGTGTGCCCCACATTCCATTACACTGCTACGTTGTTGTTGTGTTTAGAAATGGTTGAGTTCGCTTTTTGTGTTCGTACACCCTGGAGACTGCTTGGTGCTTGGTTGTCGCTTCCTCTTGCCACCTTTTTCATACATACGCACACATCTGCCTGACCAGTTACCCTTAAGGACGTAGGACAGGCTTACAACAAAGAGAGGAACACACAGTGAGAAAAAAGAGTTAAAAACACTAGGTTCCGACAATGCGCACACCTGTTGGTTCGGTATGGGCGTCCCTTAAGGGCGTAAGGGCAACGCTATACAACAGAGAAACTTACACACAGCGAGGCAGAGTGCTTGCTTCCAGACCTCCTCATGGTGCACTCTGGAAACTTTGCATTTTGCAAAGGTTAACGCGGAAGCATTTATTGTATTTGCTAGAGGAACGACGTTAAACGTTACTAGGTTCGAACCCTAGACGAGGTCCTTTGATTGTACAATATGCTATTGTGAAAATGCCCATTTTAGGCAACTTTGAGTGCTCGTTGCTAGGCAACCATGAGAGCTACATCGTTCAAAATACCACCAATCAACTCTACGCACCCAACTGTGTAACATATGTAAAAATCAGCGAAATCGATTTTCTACCGGGTCAAAGGTTACCCAAGGCCTACTTTGAATATATAATAACAACATATGGCGATATATAAACTAACGTTTCTTAAAAACTACTCCTTCAATTTGATTCAAACTTTTATTAGATTATTAAACATAAAGAAATGTGTTAGCATGCAAAAATTTGGAGTCTTACCCTCTTGCTGTTCCAGAATTATTGAATTTTAACAAAAAAACACCTGATTTTCACAAAAACCGTTACCAAGACAACAGGTCACGTGATATTTGCACAGAAATTTCATCACCGTGTACTCCAACCAATAACAGTTAATCTACCAACAGTTGGTGTCAATTGCAATTCCCAAAAAATACCTAACGAAAAAAATCCTAACCTTGACCGCTAACCCTGTAGTCCAAAATCCTAAACACCAGAATCCTGCACCGTTTTTCAAAACCCTGCAAAACGAGTACCAAATCCTGCATCAAATTTACCGTTATCCTGCACCAAAACCACATTCCTGCAAAATTGGTCCATAATCATGCAAAAAACGGTCCATAATCCTGCGAGGAATCTAACCCTTACCCTAATCCAACCCCCCCCCCCTAAAGGCCCTATGGTTAATTAATTTGTAACAATAAAAACTTTAATTCAGTGAATTAAAAAACTGTAAGTTTTAGACGTTTGAAATCTTTGTAAGAAAAAAACTTTGGC
>JANCMA020129743.1:0-14421 GCA_024336925.2 Zoanthus solanderi
CATTTTTACTACTAAATTGTTTCTTTAGAAACACCGACGCAGCTTAAACTAGTTTACCGCTAGTTAGTTTTCTATTTTCGACTTTATTTATATAGACTTCTACTTCGCTATTTAATACTGAAACTGAATAGATAACGACCTAAGTATACGCGTAATAGCTACCACCTTTGCGGATTAAGATTTTTAAAAAAGTGAAAGTAAAAGTAAAAGTATTGTAATGGGTCACTGCTGTTAGTCGCAAAGGAACTCAATAACGGAAATTATAAGCACCGCTATTGTGTTTAGACTGAATATGAGTGTAAAGAGATTACCTCCCGCTAAAGAGACTGAGTAATATCTAGCCACTAGCCACTACAAGCAGAACAGGAAACCACTTTGTTCAAGTCAATATACGAGGCCTTCCAAAGAGAATTTTGACGTCGTCTTTTGTTCATTTTCCAGCCAAGCTGTCGTTTTGGCCAGAGGGAAACATCGCTGTCATTTTTTCGCTAGAAGTAGAATACAAATGATCGAAATGTTTGCTAAACCTTCTTAATTTATGCGTCCTGTAATTTTGTTTAATTCAAATAGTAAGCGCTCGTAAAAACTTCCTTCTTTTTAATAGAAAATTTCTAATAAACCTTGTGCGAGGTATGGGTCGAGCGTAAACATAAATCACAGAACTGTACTGGCTGGTTGGTCTGTTGAAATAACAATGTGATAAGATGCCGCTTTGTCGAATTGAAAATGGTTTGTCGCTGCCGCAAACTGTCGCCTTTTTCCCGGCGTCAAGTTCTATCGCAAGTATCGGCTGTTCGCGTTTTGGTACAAGACTGTCGCCACATTTTGGGAAATTTAGGAGCGATGTCGCTTGCCGAGAAACTCCTTGCAAGGTCTTTTATACAACGGAAAGGTCCAAGAATTTTAAATAATACATTACTGAACAGCGGAACCACCGCGGAGCAGCTGATAGCTAAAATGTAATTTAATCACGGACGTTTGCTGATAAGAAATGAAGAATACTCTTTTAAAAATATAGCTTATAAAAAACAAGCTGTTGTCATCTAGTGCCTCGCCTATTAGAAATGAAAAGTGAAACAGCTCAAGTCTCAACTCTCAAGGTTGAAATTTTTATGATTATTGCAGAAAGTAGCCGGATATAAAGGAATTGAGGTTTAGAATCTTAGCAGGTTAGAACAACTAAAAATTTGGGAAAAAATTAAGGATTAGCTAGCGCTTCCTGGACCCTAAATGCCTTTCTGTCTACAGTAAACTAATTGTAAGCGAGTTACAATTTTTTACCTTTTACTTTTGTTCTTCGTTTCCTACCATTCGAAACTCAATCCCTGTGTATTACATTTCCTTATTTCTCAACATTTTCAATCGCTCTGACCAAGGGTTTAAGGTATGACAAAAACGCTCGAAATGTCATTTCCAAACACAATCATAAAATCATTTTGAATTGTCTTAATCACGCTTGTTGAGAGGTTTATGGTTAAAATACTTTTCTTACGACTTCTAAACATGGCTTGGAAAATGTGAACCTAAAGATAATCAACTTATCGGTTCAAAGTTTACAGTTAAACAAAACCACAAAAACAGATCGAAAAGTCAAAGGTTAACATAACGAAGACGAAACTTTTCAGCAAGATAGTGATATACTGTAGCTAATTGTAAATTTATGATTAAAAAATGAGCTTGTAGAGTAAAAACTGTTGTCACTTGAGTATGTTTACAAGTTTGACTCTATCCAAATCTTTCTATCTTCTCCTTGGCAGTAATTAGCAAGGAATCATAAATCTGTCCTTCAAATTTCGTCGAGTTTCAAGAACAAAAACACAGTAGTTGGCTTTATACACAATTGAAAAACTTACTTGTTCATTATTACCATCTTGTTTGACAAATTGCACACTTCTCGGAGTGATTTGAGACTAATCGACACTTCATAATCTGACGATATCCATCAATTAGTTGTATCAAAGCCAATAAATATCAAAATGATGAGTCAAGATGTACTGTTACAAGACATCTTTCCATGGCGCCCACAGCATTCACAGAAATGGATCAATACTATTCTCTCCCTATCATTCATTCAACACTGACACAAATGAAAAATAACAGCATGGTTCAATTTGTCTACACTGATTAGTGTCTCCATGGCGACAAAAAAATTAGACAAAAGAAAACAATGCGAAATTGGACCTGCCAATCTGAACTAAACGCTTTAATGAAAACGTAGACTAAAAGTATTGTCATTTATGAACTCAGAATTCGAAAAACCAAAGAAAATTTCCGTATCTAAGTATGCATTTTTATCAAAAAAAGTTAGGAATTTAAGTTTTGACCGAGCGACCGGGGACTGGTAAACTGTGACGTAGCAGCAGTAAGTTGTCCTTCCGCATCATATAGAGCTTTGAAGGAAAACTGTGACTAAACAAGGCATTTAAAGTTGAAATTCTCTGAGTTTTGCTTTTTTTAACACTTAAAAGATGTATTCGTCTTCATCGGAAAAACATTCTGTCTTTGATGAATTTGATTTTAACTTAATTCCAAGTCAGTTTACTCGCCTATAAAAATTGAAAATGCCTCGATCTGTTCGAGCACAGACTTAAAATAGCACGATTAGCGAAACTGTTCCAGGAATCGCTGTGAAGGGGTTATCAAAATCTTCTGGGCAAAAATGCTTGGAATAAAGCCTTGAGTTTTCGGTGGGACACCATTTTGCCAGTTTTATTTGGACAAACCTTAACCACAATCGTCTTCTTTTCTTTTCCGAAGGACAATTATCGCTCTCATCATGGAACAACATTCCCACGAGTATTCGAGTGCTACCCAAATATGAGTTTAAACAATCTGTTCAACGTCGACTTTTGGTTATAATGATCGAGGAGGATACTTATCTTGACATACCCAAAATTATCTTTACTTTCTAATATAAAACTTAAATTGTGGTTGTTTTACATTACTCATTTACTTTTAGTGTACCTTTTTTCCCCTTTTCACTGTGTCTGTGTAAGAACTCTATTTGAATTAAAATTCCTTGTTTACCTATCTCTTTTTCTCTTTTTTTCTCAAATTTTTAATTATCTTTGTGCTTGACCCGCCTCGATTAGTTTTCACTATTAGCGGGCAGCACCACTGTTAATTCTGTGTCAAAATTAATAATAAATTATTGTTGTTGTTGTTGTTGTTGTTGTTATTTACTTCGCCTTCAACTTGATTGTATGTCAACATTCACGCGGGCGTCTTAGTTCAAACTGATAGCCCAGGATTACAGCGGCTTTCGAAACAACTCCAAAAATTTCGTCCAGGCTCACACCTGAATCACAGAAATCACACGAACTCGATAAATCTTCGCTCTAAGAATCTAAAATATCAACATTCTTGATGTGCATTTTGAATTACAATAAAAAACATTCTATTTGCAAAAGAACAACAGCTTTCTAGCATTTATAAAGGTTTTGCATGTTCACGTGGCTCGGGAACATTCTTTAAAATATTTGACATTTGTCACTGTTACAGTATTATGTAAGGCAGGCTAGTTTTTGAACGCTCCCAAACGTTCACCTCAGATTTCACCAGGCCGTGAAGGCACGGAAGAAATATTTTGTTTCTTAAGTGATAAACGTGCAGTGTGTTTGTTCCAATTACAAACTACACTACACTATGCATTCGATTCCAAGAAAATGGAAATCAACAGTCTTATGGCATTTTTGTGTCCTCTGTTGCATATAGGCGTGAGATTTTTTTCCCTATGTTATAAAAAAGGTTCAGGTAAGATAACATGAAACTAAAATAACATATAAAACTGAACGAAATGTTTACTACAAAAGTAAAATACCTTGGACAAGTTCTTTTTTCGTTTCTCCGGCAGTGACTTCAGATTCTTGGTTTGAATCGTTTCTCTCTGGAGCAGTGTTCAGTACTTCGGATTGCGGTGCCTTTGCGGAAGAATCGATTGCAGTAGCCTTAGAAGTGAAGCATCCAGTTGTAGGTCAGTAACTGGTTGTTTTTATATAGCAGTTATCCAAAGCTCTAAGCACTTTACAAGTGATTACAAATTTCAACAGCTGAGGGTCTTAGATAGTCCGCTCACATATTTGAAACATTAAGAAATATCCTCGATGTAACAGACAGACCACAACACCGGGATTATAACTATGCTCTTTTCGAAAAGTGCGTGGGTTTTTCTTTGTCCCTCGATGGAAGATTGAGAGACTGGATCTACGGTTTAACGTCCTTATCCTAGAAGACTCGAAGGTCTAAACTATTTGAAGATGTTAGAGCAAAGGCAGCACCTTCTCCTCAGTTATTTTAAGACCCTGAATATTGATCCAGCCGGGAATCGAACTCGAGCCTCCCGCATCGTAGGCTGGTGTCTTAGAAACTGGACTAACAAAGCCTACCAACAAATTATACGATTCCCGCGTCGCTGTATATTAAGTTATTGTTTTGAACCCTTGAATTATTTTACATGGTATATTTAATTTTTGGTATTTATTTACCATAATTCAATAAATTAAGCTGTAAAATTCCAACCAAACTCTCCGTGAGCAGAACGTTATTTTGCTGCTTTACCTGGTTGACGTCAGCGACGTGACGCGCAAGGGATCCTGATCACACTTGTGAGTACAAAAGTCTACCCAGGGTTCCTGCGCGCCTAGATTATTCTTTGTTGTCTCCTTTTCATTGATTAGTGTTGTTGTTACCGATCTGTTGCTTAATGGAATTTTTTTGCAACGGCAAGAACAGGGACTTTAAACAACGAGGACGGAAACGCGAACAACGACGGCTCAGAAAAATCACATTTCTGGTTCGCTCTTTACTTCTTTGTGCAGGTCATTAGAGTTTTGTTTTCCTCGCCATAAACTTTGTGAGCGGAATACTATTAAATGTTTCTCCATGAAGTTAAACAAGTACTAAGAATGTTTTTGTTAATACTTATTAGTTGTCCCGGGAATTCTAAAAAAGGTCTTTTCACGTTATAATTTTAGCGATAACTCCTGTGCTCTCAGCTCGATGCATCCAAACGCGTACGTGCAGTTAACGTTATCGTAGTTACTATTGCTTTTTGCCGTCGGCGTTTTCCTTGCAGTCCTCGTTGCCTCAAGTCCCTAATTTAAGCAAAACGGACGGCGAATTATAAAACGTAATGGATTTGCACTCAAGATGGAGCTTCCTATCCAGTACTCTTGGTCTAATGTTGATTCGAATCTTTATTATATCGTTTTAACTTAGTCTACTTTAAAACAAAACTGTCACATTTTGAGCTGATTTGGTTGTAAAATAATTTGATTTTCACTGCCAAATTTTACTTTATACTGAAACAATTCACTTACTTCACAACTCATTTTGCTAATGACAGATGGTTGCTGGGAAACCAATTTTTCCTGCTCGGAATCCATGCGCTCCAAAGCACGTTTTTGTTGCCGTTTTAAACGTCGTCTTTCTCTTCTCCCTGCATTCTTGCTTTGTGAAGCCCGAACATGAACTTCACTTCCCTTTTCAATAACAGAGCCACTGTTATCTAATCTAGGAACATAATTGTCTTCTACTGACCCTGCCGGCTGTTCCGAATTTTTGTTCGCTTTGAGGGGTTCAGAAACTGCGGCTTCAACATTATTTTCCGGATGAATGCTTTTTGATTTTTGGACTTCGTCTCTCTGATTTTTTACAGTTTTTGTATCCTTCGTATATTTGGACTTGACAAATAATGGAGTATTCAGTGATTTTTCCTGCGTTTTAGAAAAATTGAATACATAAAGAGCCTGTTAATAGAATGAAGCCATCTTAACCATATCCTGAATAGCTAAGCTACACAAAAAAACAGTTTTCGACTCGTACATTTACCATATTTGGAGATTATGGTATATTAGCTCATATATCATGATGGCTAAGCCAATTAAAAGCCTTGAATTGCATTATCCAATAATCCAGTTTTTAATAAAAGCGTATATAATATGCAAGTGCGTTATATACATAAAGATATTTTTAAAAATTGTTTAATGTAAAGCACCTAGATCAGTTTTTATAGGAGCTGTAAAAACGTATTTTATTATTACAGGAGCTCATTACCAGGAGCGTGATTGTAAGGTACATCCTGCCATCAGCACAAACACAAAAGTGTCTATTTTTGGATCCCGATTTCCCGCGAAAAGCAGTTACCATGATGACTACCACAAAAGCGAATAATATGGTGGACAAACTATTGGCACGGTCCACGATCTACTGGAGTGACGCAACAAAATTTCACATTGTAATTGGTCAGATACGACACCCTTTGTTTGTTTCGCGGAAAAAAGAAAATCTAAAAATAGACATTTTTGCGACTGTGCTGATGGCCAGACCCAGTATGACAGAATCACGCTCCTGGTAATGGGCTCCTGATTATTATGATTTTAATTTTAGGATAATGACGATAACTTTTAATCTTGAAAATTTATTGACAGACATGTTTCGGCATTACATACGCCATCATCAGTGTGAATGTACAAGGAATTTTAAAAGATAGAATAGTTAGGTTATAGGCACGTACAAATGTAAAGTGAAAACAAAAACTACAAAGATAAAGAAAATTTTGCATGCTTCACGCCGAAACATGTTTGTCAATTGGCCATTCAGGAATTGCGCAGGGAACTGGAACGAGTTTCAAATTTTAACCAATCGATAAATTGACACCACCACATCAAAGAACGCGTACAGAGTTGTCATTTGACCAAGTTTGATGCTTTTAAGATAGAGACCAAGTTATAGACCTTTAAACATGGTTCAAAATCCATACAAACGTTTGTAATGTTGAGAAAGCGTCCCCTAAAACCAGATAAACTTTTAAATTTTTTCTGGTTTCTGTGATACTCTTAAAAATATTAACGGGCAAGCATACGTGATTTTCATTTCAACTGCTTTCAAATTAATGGTGACCAAATGACAAGATTTTACAGTTGTCACAAAATTGATAACACATTAGCTGAATGGCCAATAAATTTTCAAGGATTAGAGTTGTCGTTATTACCCTGCAAATATTAGCTTCGCTGCTAGTACAACGACTATCATGATTATAATTATTGTGATCGTGATTATAAGCAGCAATCCCATGAGGCACTGTGCTCGTAAAAGGATATAACTTAGCTTTACCTCTAATTTTTCTGAAGAAATGGTTTTGACTTTTAATGTTTGGACACTCTCCCGTGCTTCAGGTCTTGTGCCAATGTGTTCCTTAATAACTTGCGTTTCTGCCTTACTGTTAATGCATGTTTTGTCAGCTGATGGATCTTGTTCTCGCAGATGATTTGTGTTTTGAGCTGTTTGTTTTAGCTTTGTTGAAATTATTGCACCTTTTTCTTTTAATGAGACACTCTTCTCAGTTCCCTGTTGTTGGGTTGTATTTTCAGCACTTGCAAAAAGCGATAAATTAGCCTTCACTGGCTGCTGTTGTTCTTGTATAACGAACTGATTTAATGAATGCGAAAGTGCTAAATTAGAAATGATTGTTAGCACAAGAAGAAAAATAATGTGGACGAGGAGAGCTACAGTCCAGTTGAATTTGAATTACTTTAAAGTTTTCAGGTTATAATTGTTCTGTTTGAGCTAGTAAACTCTTCTTAAGGGAAACTTTTCCGGAGCAAAGCTTTTTCTACAGTACAGGCAAAATATAGAATTTAAATTTTATTTAGTCTGTTTGCTGAATAAGGAGCTTTGCTCCAAAAACATTTCCCTTAAGAAGAGTTTACTAGCTCAAACAGATTAATTACAACCAAGATAATGATCCCAGAAGCTAACCACTTAATCAGAAATCTTGCAGTAAATGTTTTCTGGACTTCGTGGCTTGGTTTTTTAGTAAACACTATTTCTAATTTATTTTTAGAAAAACAGTTATTTACCAACTATTTTCAGGATGGTAAAGTTACTTTGTAGCGGATTGTTTTTGCCATAAAAACAAAAAATCATGCAAGGATGTGAGTGGTTTTCAAGTTAGTGTTTCTCCTAAATAATTGGAAACTATCTCCTTTTTGTACAACACCCTTCCCTCGTTTCAAAAGATCTGAAGCACCCACTGCATAGCAACCAATAGAAAAGGTTGTTTGCTTTATAATTACTTTGTTTTAAAATTTTAAGTTTAACATGATGTTGAGAGATTGATTTTACTTTTGCCTAATTTGATATGATAATGATTTCATTGGGCAAAAATTTTAAAAACGTATTTACTCCTACCATTTATCATGGAAATAAACAAAATCAATTTGCTCTGCGTTCGAAACGTCATCTTGTTGAACTTCTTACAGCAATAATCATAAAAGGTTAAACTATATATGCATCAGTTGTAATTTTTCTTTACTTATAAAATTTTCTCATCCTTCCAATGGTGATTGCAAAAAATAATCAAGTATGATTTTTTTTTCATGCTGTAAATTGAGTTTAAAGATCGGTTCAGGTTTCATCGCGCGATGGGAAGGCTGGTAACTACCATATCGTTTTCTTGTCCGTGACGTCAAAAACGGAGTACTAGACCCGACAGCATAGAAAGATGAAGAAGAAAATAACGGAACAGAAAAATCATCTTCTGAAAAATTTACACTGCATACCGCAGAACGCAGTTTTTGGCTGCCATTTATCTCTTTAGTGAGCTCTGCACGAATTGAGTCCAGCATTGCTGCCATTTTTTTTGCCTCTGGTCAAGGATCATTAAAAAGAATTGTGTGAATTAATATTCACTTTTCTTCATCTTTTACACTGCCGCAACCCTCTATAAGATACTTTTTCTTTGCCATCATCATTAGATGGATAAGGAAATTTGACCCAAACTGATATATACACTTTAATCTTGAGTTGTCAACTTTACGCGTTCTACCTACTCGACGAAACCTAAACAAACATAACGTAAATCTTTGGTTAACGCAGCGTGATTGGCGCAGTTGGTAAGATCTCTGTCTGCTAGCCATATTGTCCCAATCCCCGTCTCTGCCTAAATTTGAGTTTTCACGTGACCTTCTTTTCCGCTTAACTTTCATCCTTACAAGGGCTAGCCTGCGGTGGATTAGTGTCCCGTCTAGGGGGAGTCAAAGACTCTCATTCGCTTATTACTACAGAACTCGGATATAAGAACCGGTTCCAATGAGCCACAGTGTTTGAAAAAGGATTTATAGATTTAGCTAAACCTTTGGATAGTTAATTACCTTTTGTGATTCAGCAGTTGAAGATAAATTCTGTTTGTTACAATTGTGTTCGTCCTTTTGTGGTTTATCAGATAGAATAGGTTCCTGTTTGTTAATCTGATTCTTGTTTGAAAGATGCTGAAAACCCGACGTAATGACTTCAGGTTTCTTTCCGATGATGCAGTTTTTTTGCTGTTTCCTCATGCTGACTACATATTGGGAAGCTGTTTTTAAAGCCTTTTGAGAACTGATATCTGATGTTATTTTTGTGGGAACTGTGGATAATTGTGGAGTCTTGACCGCATTCTGAACATTTTTGCTATCGCTTGTCTTCTTCCCCTTTTTTGAGCTGAAAACGAAGCTCATTTTAGTTTTTAGATTGACAAGAAAATTCTTCTCGTGTTTTATTGGCGATACCTCTTTTTCTGTTGCAATTCCTTGAGTACCATTTACTTCTTCACCGCCAGGCTCGGATGTTGAGTTGAATCCTAGATGTTTTTTCGCCCCAACGTTCTCCTGATTATTTTCTGCCGGAACAATTAGTTTCGTCGTCCCCGTTCTAAGTAAAGATTTTGGTTCCAAGGAAAGCATGTACGTTGGATTCATACCCATTGTCAAATTTGTTTTACCAAACTTGCTATATTCAAGACTACTCTGAGATTCATTTTTGCAGTCACCGGCTGACTGAGGACTGCTGTTGATTTTCGATCCCTGAAAAGTGACGGGGTTTTTCTCTTCATTTCCAAGCATGCCGCTTCCCTCGAAATGTTTGACAACTTTTGATTCAGTTGTAAAGCTCTTCCGATCTTGTGCATCTCCTTTTACGACACTGTTTCCACCCTTTGATTTAGATGACTTCCCGGTTTCCTTGTCAGACGTGTTTACAACCGGTTTTGTCTGTGGACAATTAGTGGCTTCCAGCTTCTTTTCTTCTACTTTTCCGCAGTTCGCAGGAGCTAAAACACATTTTGGAAATCTTGCATTTAAACTGGAGGAAGATGTTGGATGTTGAGTCCCAACATTTCCTTGATCAATACCATTGGTATCCTCTGTGGTAACTGAACGTGGAACAGAATTAATTGCTGATAAATCAACTGGTCGGAGAGGGAGACCTTTTGAAGTTGTTCCTCCAACTACTGTCCGTTGTTTACAGGGTTTGTTAGAACATTCCTGGAAGGCAATGTTAGCTTTTTCAGCAACTTGGGGGACGACACTGCTGTTAATGGCGATCTTTGTCGTAATATTTAGTCTCTCTAGCTTTTTGGCCAGTTCATCTACGATAATTGTTGTTTTCATTGGATCATATTCGAATGTTTTTTCTGTTTTCAAAGAATTATTTCTATCTTCCTGAGCATTCCACTGGTCGCCAGACTTCAGCCTTGACTCAACAAGTTGTGTCCTCTGCTCTTGCGTCTGATTGATACCTAGATGAATTTGTAAAAAATCAATGTTGCTTCCTACTAATAGATTACTCTTTTCAGAGACTTTTAGATACTTTCCAACGTTTGCTTTAGCCGATATTGATTGTTAGTATTTACCAAGCAACCGATATCAATTTTCGCGAGCTCTGATTGGCTCCTGTAACTCGCGATATCCAAGACAGTTAGTTGGTTTTGAGATGGAAGTCAAAATGGCGTCGCGTTTCCCGTCAGTTGCAAACGAAGAAAGTTTTGTTTTTAATGAAGAAGCCATTGCAGCAAACACGAAAATGGCAACAAAATTTGGGTTTACCGTAAAAACAAAATATTTTTTTTTCAAAATTTGCTGAAAATCCACGAGAGTGCTCTTCAAAAAAGTCAGAAAGCGCGAGTGTTAAAATAGAAAAAAGGTTTACATTGTATTGTTTCTTTTTTTGAATATAAAGTGCATTTTCATCCCATTATTTTGGTAAACACTTAAACAGCTATCCCCCTTGGGGTCGATGCCTAACGCTAGATATATACCGAGACGTGAAGCGTTATAAACTGTATCGTCTTGCAAGTTATGTTAATTAAAATATTATGTTTATAATCAGTTACTTAAGCAAGAACAACTTCAAAAATTTTTAAATTAAACTGTCATAAACAATATTAGCAAAAAGTCTCAACCAAAATGTTTTGGTTGCTTTTGGCATGGACCCTACTCGGGTTTTATCATATAAACGCTAGGTAAAGTTGATTCTTCTGCCTTCTAGACCTCCTTTCCCCCTTCACTGCATCCCAGCTACTCTCCCTCCCTACCCTCCGCCTTTATCGTCCTTCTGCCATCCCACTCCCCTACTCCTCCGACTACCCTCCCCACCCCTGCACGAACACGAAACAACTACTTTTTTACTATCAAAATTATATGTACTGTTATCGCTTACCTCTCAGAGAGTGTGGCGTTGTGTTGCAAATACCATGTAAAGTTGGTTTAGACTTCTGAAGTCTTCCTTTCTTCAATGCCTGAGCAACACTTTGTTCTTCCAAACGATTATCGTCTTGAAGAAACGGTTTTTTAACTGTCGTCCTTTTGTAGCAGTGTTCTCCTTGCTCAACTAATCTTTTATCCTTGCCGCAGTGCTCATTTATTTGAGGACCACTTTGGCTGGCTTCATTGCGAGTCTCTAAGATTTCGGAGTTCTTATTTATAATCCTATATGCTAACTTGTTTTCAATGTCCCTTACATCAGATGTTGTCAAATCTTTTACTAACCGTTGGCTAGAGGAACGTGAAGATGAACCCGACGAAGGAATCTTTTTGAGGTTCAATGTGTTAATTTCTTCAGAGGTTTGCGATATTGTTTTGCTTTTACCAGATACTATCTTTGTAGTTTCTTCTTTCTTTTCTACTTCGTCTGTTGAATTACTACTGCGCATGCCCTTTGAAGCATTCAGTCGAACTGACCTGGTGCTAGCATCCTCTCTCGCATTTTCGACCGAATTCACATTTGTTGTTTCTTCAGGGCTCTTTCTGGCTTCACGACACGGTTTATTTTCAGTAAGGGGATTATTACACTCTACACCTTCTGATGGCATTACCTCCTCTAACGTTGAGTAATCTGAGGAAATGGTGTCCTTGCACACATGAGAGGCGTAAGATGTTGTAACCTTAACTGTGCTTGTGGCCTTCGGTGCACTGAGGAGCGTTTTTGTTGCTCTAGGATCTATAGCACGTTGGTTTTGTTGTTCTGTAAGTGATTTTTTAAACGTTTTGGGTTGTATATTTGATTCAGATCTGTTGCTGTTCGGAACTTTACAATGTGGCAACGGATGCATGTCAATAATGAAATCCTTTGTCTTTGATTTATATTCCTCTTCAGACTTTGTGACTTTCTTTTCTTCCACGACAGACTTGTTTTCTAACCCCACTGTCTCTTCTTTCTTTTGAAAATTAAATATTGGCTGTGGCGTAGTCGGCTTTTCGGCCCGTCTGTTTTTCTTTGATGTGCTAACATTGGAAAGACAAATGTCTTTTGTTTTTTTATTCGGAAAGGCTATCTTGCTTTCTACTACTTTTTGTTGGCTGTCAGCATTTATTCTTTGGGCTAATTCACAATGGTTTGGCGGTTTTCCATTTGTTACAAAAGACTCGCTTGTATTTTTTGTTTTAGCACATAACTGTTCTTCAGCTATGTTTGTCACTGGGCTTAGTGCTCCATCACCTGATGTTTTTTGGTTTGTTTGAGAAGTCTTGCTGTTATCTTGTTGTTTATTCGTTGTTTGTTCATTCGACTGATTCTGAATGGCGTTTGAATCTTGGCCTTGTTTACAATGGATTGGTAGCTTGTGAGTTGTTAAACTAACCATTTCACTTGCTTGTTTATGATTAGTACTTGCACCTTGGCTTTGTTTGTTATGGCCTGACTGTTTTTGAAATGTCATAGAAACCTCGCTTGAATATTTTTGTTTATCTTTTACTTGTTCTTGACTGCAATTTTCACTCTGGCTTAGTTTTCGATGGCTTATCGGCTTTTGAATCTTCGGAGAAACCTCAATAGAACCCTGTTCATGACCCTTTCTTTCTTCTTTGGTACAACGTTTACTTTCTCCTGGTTCAGGATGAATTGAAGGCTTAGGAGTTGTCAGTGAAAATTTGCTGACTTGGTGTTTATTTTGCGCCTGTTCTTGACTGTTAGTTGTACCTATGGCTATTTTATGATCCCCTGATTGTTTTTGTGTTACTAGAGGAACTATATTGTTTTCTTGTTGTTTGTCTATTGCCTGTTTTTGATTGGCATTTGCATCATGAATTGATTCACAATGGCTTTGTGGTAGTTGATTTTTCAGGGAAGTCTTGATTGCATCTGAATGTATATCCATTGTCTTCTCTTGTTTGTAATTTGTACCTTTTCTCAGAGCTACATGGTTTAATGGTGTATGACTTGACAGAGATAATTTGATAGAATTTTGCGTTTGAATAGATGTATTTTGCATAAGCTCACCATAGGTGGGTGGTTTTTGGTTTTGCAGAAAAGACCTGCCCATAGTTTTTTGTGCATTATCTGTCTGTTCTGGCACAGTTTTCGTGTCGTATTCTGGGTCGCAATAACTTGATGGCTTTTGATTTTTCATAGAGGTCTTGTTGGAATCTTTCTGGTTATCTACTGCGTGCTTGGGAACGGAATGATTAACATGGTTTGCTGCAGGATTTAGCGTTTGGTCTCTGTTTGCTATATAACTCTTGCCATGTTCTTGCATAGTCATAGCTTGCTTTTGACCGTAGAAGGAGCCTTGATCATCTGGGACTCCATCTTTTCTCATCGTACCTTGCATCAGGTCATTAAAAGATGTTGAAACTCCCTTAAAACTCCCTGCTACCTGATTACTCGAGGCTACTTTCGTTTGTCTCAAACCTGGAGGCGTAGTCGGAATGCTTGGTTTCACACCAGGGCAGCTAAAAAAGATAAGGAGCAAATTTTACAACTTAACAATCCAAAATATAAAATCTGCATGTAATTTCTTAAAGTTTAATTTATAAAGTTGCTTTGACGAAGCTAAGGTCTAGCCCTCTAAGAATAAGCTTATTACTTGATAAACGGCGGTAATTAAATATTTCAATTTATAATTATAGTCCGTTAAATCACAAGTTTTACCTGCTCGCCGACAATCTACAGTTGCGTAACTGGTCAATTCTAAAGTGGCGATTCTATAACATGCACATTTTAGTCTTTAAAGCAACAAATCATTGAAACAATTTTTTTTGCCTCCCTGCATCGCTTTTTAACTTGAAACGGAAGGAAGCGACCCTTCACTGTGTCAATTTTTTGAGCGACCTCACCGCGATATTTATCACTGATCATTGGTGATTTGGCCTTTGGGGGGGGGGGGGG
>JANCMA020129849.1:0-14421 GCA_024336925.2 Zoanthus solanderi
CCCCTCTAATTTTTGACCGGTCCCTAAAAGACAGTGAAACGCTATGAATGTTGCATATTTAGAATTAGATGGCCTAAGGAAATAAGGAACGAAGATCTCTTACAACACTGGTCAAGAGCCAACAGAGGTAGAAATGAAAAAGAAATCATGGAGGCCGAAAGACAGTAACCGCCAAAGTGACTTAGGAGTCGTATCCAGAAGAAAAAATAAGGAAAGAATTTCCTACACTGAACTGGAGGAAAACAGACTTAAGTTTAAAACAACGGACATCAAATACCTGGTATGCAAAATGACATAAAGAAACTGAAAAGGTGGTAGTCAACGGACTAAAACCTATGTTTCACTTTAGAGGACTAAAGGGAGAGAACATAAAATGCTCAATTCAAGAGGTTGCACTGCATCTTTTCCATACCTTTTTCTCTAACTTCTGTGCTTTTTTGAAATCAAGATGCTGCACAAGGTCCTTGGGTCGTATGCGTTGGATAACAGTCTGGAACAGAGAAATTTAAGTTAGCTCAGCAGATTTTATTTGTTAGGGGTTTCCGAAGGAGGCTTTACTATCTGAGGGTGGTTACACACAAAAGAAATTTAGTCAAACCAGGGTTTAAGACTACTGATCAACATTGTAACTAGGGTATGGAGCTGACCTTTCCAGAGACAGCCTAAACTGAACCAAAAACAAGGCGTAATTTAAACAGTTTAGATTTTTCATGACATCAACGTGAGTAGTGTACTGTAGGGAGAAGACGCCTCAACAGTTAACACTTCTTTTTGAGCAACTAATGCTCCAAATAAAAGCTCTTTACACTAGTTACTGTATGAACGTGATTAAAAATTTTCAACCTTGGGTCGACTGAATACATTTGCCGACATACTTTAAATGATTTTTACAAAACAATTCACAGACGAAATAAAAAAAATATTTTGAATGAAGACTGTCAAATATTGAACAGGTATTCTATACTTTTGGGAGTCAAGTTGGCCTAGTGGTCCAAAAGGGATCGTCTATCCGAACCTGTGATCTCTACAATATACAATTATTTTATTCCTTGTCAATAGACCTTCAGAAAAAAACAGTAAAAAATCTGTATCTTAAAAGAATTGTTGGAACCTACCACATAGTTATTAGCCATGAATGAAAACTGCTTCTCTGACAAGAATTGAGTCTTGGGTATGTCAAGGCCATCTTCCCCATAGTAGAACTGTACAACTGAGCCATCACTGTCCCTGACTGTCAGGTCATAGTTTACTTGTAGGCCCTCCAGGTGTTTAATGAGGCAGCGCTGAAGATAACCACTGCGACTAGTCTTCACTGCAGTATCTACAAGACCCTATAAAACAAAAAAAATGGATAAATCAGTAAATATCTCCAGAGAACTCCTGAGAACTCTTCTTTACCTAACTTCAGAACTGATGTTGTTGGTCGATGTTGTCTGATTTAGTAAAGATTGAAGATTGTGTCGGACCAAGCCATTCATTATTCTATGAATACAAAGGTTCTGAAGGGTCAAGTCTATGGCAGATGAGATTAGTATAGGAAATTGAGAAATATTTTTTAAGAAGCGGTATCTTAATTGCTGCTTTCAAAATCCTTGGTTCATCAGACTGTAAATATTGTATTATTATGTGCAAATAATCGTAAACACAACAGGCACCAAAGTCTTTAATACAAAAATACAAAAAAAGACAGTTCATCACATAAAAAATCAATAAAAACCTGCCTACAACAAATTACTATGGTAAAAAACTGAAAAATTACGTTACCTCTCTTCCGGCCATACAGTGAAAAAAGTATTCTTGGGGACGAATACCAGTAAGAAAGCGTCCATCAACAAACCCTCCTGCCCTTGGGCTCGTATCGTACGGTAAAAAGGAAGGAAGGGACCGCCCACTAAGCATTATGGGAGGTCTTCGCCCTTCCAATTCAATTTGTCCTGCAACAACAACAATCAAAAGTTTCATGAGACGATTCTCGATACTACGCACAAGCAGAACAAGTTAGAGAAAAAAGTTAGGGTGTTATCCTAATTTTCCTCTGCTTTTCTCAGTTCTTTATATTATCGAACAAATAATGCGTTAATAATGGCAGAACAATTAAACCAATTTTCATAAAACAATCAAAGAATCAAAGTTCATATTGTTTAAAGGGCAAAACATAAAGATAACAAATTTCTCGAAACTGTTAAACACTGCGGATCGAGACACTGGAACATCTCCAATCTTTCCCAGAACATAACTAACAACAATTACAGTAAACTTTATACAAAAAAAATATATTCTTAATAAACATTTAAATATTAGTAAGCAGTGCACCCTCCTGCGTTAGCAGGAACATAATGTTCAGTTAAAACTGATTAATATTAGCCTGGCCACGACAAGGTTTTTGATCGTGACACAAGGTTTCGTTAAGAAAACAGTTAAGACTAAATCTGATCATCTGACCGTGCAAAAATGGCTGGAAGAAGTTTAACAAAAACAATTGCTGTACTAAAAATTCACTTTACAACATTTTTTATAAGTGAACTTTACCCAGAAATAGTAAAACTTTTAAAAAAAGTCCCCTCCTACCCTACGGTTCGAAAGATTAATCAACTTTAGGAGGAACTGAAAGGTACTGCAAATGGCAAGACTAGTAGTTGTGGCAGGAAAACATGCATCTATTAATTAGCCTTACGTTGTATTTAACATAAAATAGAATTCTTTAAAAACTGCAATATAATTTCCAATCACTCATGTACCAATCGTATATAAAAATGGCACATGAGTGGGTTCATGCTGAGATACAATGTTTTTTTAAGGTGCCGCATTGATCAGCAGTATTACGTAATAAAATGTATTTTCTATAATAACCTTTGGCTTACAAACATTTGAACAATTATTAAAAGAAACTTTCTTTATTGCCAAATTTTACTAAAACCTTACTAGTGAGTGGCACATTAACAAGAAAGGTGTGTCCCCAAAACTTGCAGAAAATTGAATTGAAATTTGAGGAGTTTTCAAGGATTCCATGCTGAATTTCTAAAATTTAGGGTTTTTCAAGCAACCTTGAAAAATAGTTTAAAGGAGTTTAAGGGGTTTTTAAGGAGTATAATGAAAGAAAGAATAAATATGTTTTAAACTTCCCAACGTACTCATTAGAAAAAATTGGTAGATTTCCCCGAGCAGGATTCGAACCGACGTCTCCCTGTAATACTAGTCAGGCGTGTTAACCATTACACTATCAGGGACCACCACGCTGGCTACGTAGCAATTACTGATGTGACTGTAAGGTTAGCGCGTGAGTATCCCTGGGGCCCAATATTTTCGTCATTTAAGCACGTCTCAAGCCTCGTAACCTCAAGCAAGGTTTGGCTTGAGGTTATGATCTAGCCGCAGACTAGATCTGAGTTATACTGTCGGAACTTATTTGCATTGCTCTATACAAATCTCAACCGAGGTCGCTTCTGTGGCTTTCTCTTTTTCGTTCTTTGTTGGCTCAGTCCCTAAAAAACTCCATCCACTATTAATTTTTTGTCTATCATTCGTCGCCAAGTACCTTTCGGTTTTCCGCTTGCTGTAATCTCTTGCGATATCCGTTGCAAGGCGGCGCCTAGTGGCACCATTCTGCTGAGCAGGTAACCATCACCACCACCTTAGTTTGCTTCATAACATATGCTGTGAGATGAAGTTGTGTAATTTCAGTTTTATCGTCGTTGTAAGGTGGCGTTTCGATTTTTGTGACAGTGACAATTTTTTTCCCATAGAGGCCTGAACAAGTAAAATTTATTTGAAAACTGCAAAACTTGATCGCGCTGTTGAAACTGTTGATATGATTGCCGCTTTCTATATCTTCCCGCTACAAGGTGTGGGTTCAATCGCAGGCTCTGCTGAGATTTGATGAACATTTGTATGACTTTAGATTTACCTGTGGCTAAAGTGTAGCTGTCAGTCGCACTGCCATCTGTGTTTGTGTCGTACGAACTAAAGTCCTCGTCATTAATAATTTTTCAATTTTCATTCATTTATTGAGCATTTTTGAAATACTTCTGCCAGATTGTTGAACGGAGTTTTCAAGAGTCAACATAACAAACATAAGATTTTAAGCATGAGTGAAAAAATTGAAACAAGTTCTAAAAACAACTTACACTGTTTCAAATTGCAAACAAATAAAACTAAAGTGGAAAATATCGTTTAATATATTAACAAAACAAAAAAAAGAACTGTAAAAAT
This sequence comes from Zoanthus solanderi, assembly GCA_024336925.2. Taxonomy (NCBI): domain Eukaryota; kingdom Metazoa; phylum Cnidaria; class Anthozoa; order Zoantharia; family Zoanthidae; genus Zoanthus; species Zoanthus solanderi. The sequence continues at coordinate 4,210 of JANCMA020129849.1, forward strand.
TTCAAAGTTCTGGATGGAGATTTTGCGTATGCGTGACTGAATAAATCCGGTTTTATTTACTTTTCACTGATTCGTGGGCTTTCAAACTTAAAATCTTTTCTTCCTTACTTCAATGCGGCCTGCTATCAGTGCATCTTTCAACAAGACCTGTAACCTTATAACCCGGAGGGGGGAGGGGACTCCCAAATGGAACAGACGGGGATGCTCGTCGGAAATTTTGAAATTAACCCCTAGAGGAGACCATCTGGGCGTGGTTCAAGCTTTTTGTGACCCCTAAAGGATACTATGAAGTATAAACTGAGTTTCGCTTCCGTGTTCAGTGGCAATTTAAAAGTGGCAATGCAATATTTCTTTGTCGATGAAATTTTGGAAAGTGTACTAAATGACGGTGGAAAAAAAGATTTTGACGATGAAAGTAAGGAAGACATTTCGGATATTGAAAGTAATGAATATTGAAGTGGCAGCGAAGCTAAATGAGCCGTATATGGCGGTTTGTTGACATCAGAGCTCAAGATAATTTACATGATTTACAACCATCGGTCTTGAAACATATTCTACTTTTACTCAAAGAAAGACAAGTTTATTGAGCTTACAGATGCAAGGAAGACTGTGCAGTCTGTGTAAAAAAAGGCTTCAGTTCCAAACTTCGAAAAGAACATCTGATATATACAAGTTATTTGTTTTATGCTTTACCTGCAACCGTATACCGTTCTCTGTATAACAACAAGGACAGAAATAACCTTAGGATAGGGAATGCATTACTGGCAATAATGAAAATAAATATTTTATTTAATCATTATTCTGACTGAATATCATTTGTACATAGAAACCTTTTGAGTTTAATAATTTCAAGGTTTGCAATTTATGATTTTGTATAATAATTTCTGATAAATAAAAACCAGGAACTGATTCTCCAAAGCTGTTTTATTGTACAGCTAGCAAAATCCTTTACGAGCCAAGTGGCCAACCGAGCCGACGCTTATCTCCGGTTTCTGTAGTTTTAAGCGGATGAGAGTCTTTGACTTCCTCTAGACGGGAAACTAATCCATTAGAGGTTAGCTCCCAGTAAACGCTGGCGGATCTGTTTTACCTACCCCGGAAGGATGGAAAGCTGAGTTAGCTTAGGCAGAAAAGAAAGTCTCACAAATATTCAAATCACGGCAGAGCAGGCACTCGAAGTGGGGAGGTTTTGGTTTGAATGCAGAGATTTTACAACTGCGCCAACTATGCTTACCCTTAATCGTATTTATTTTAGAAGAACATAGGTGTGACAAATTACATATAATTTTTCACAGAAGGCATTTACTTGGGTCAGAAGTTGTGCTTATCAAGTAAACCACTCTTCAATTTGCTAACCAGAAAAAAAAATGAAAAATGGTGTAACTTTAGAGTTATTTGTCATATTTACAAACTGCATTTTGATCTTATAAAGTGTGTAAACTTGATGGAATGAAAGCAGATTTATCGGACTCTTTCATTTAATGATCTTCAATTTATCAATAGTTATAAGCAACATAAAAGCTTGAGACAAACTTTGAGCCTACCTAAATTCACAATTCTTGATAAATAAATTTTATAAGGATAATAAATATATGCACTTTGTATTGTTTTATGAAAACCTGATAATATCTGAGGTGAAACATACAATCAGGTGTGGTTGCAAATGTAACCCTCCTCCCCCCCCCCCCCGGACCTTAAATGGCTAATGGGGTTGAACAAAAACACTGTAAGAAAGTAATTAGCTCAGTTGTTTAAAAAACACTGAAACGTTTTTAAAAGCTTTAAGTTCTAAACAAAAAAGTGTGCCTATATATACTCAAATATTTGATGCAAGTTTGACTGATGAAAAATACGCGAAATAAATAACACTTAAAAATATTCTGTTCAAAATATACATAACGCAGCATAAACTCTGCTCATTCTTAAATAGTTGTTGTTCTAATTTAGATTTAGTCTCAGAGCAACTAATTTGCTTTGATAGTTTATTTTAAAAAAATTATGCGATTTCAAAAGTAGTAGTAGTATTTTTTTTCTGATTTCTATGCAAACAATTGAAGCGCCTTTAGTCTTGCGTGTTTTACCATTGGGATTTAATTCTAATCCGTTTGGCTGACCGTATAGCCAATATTTCACATGGTGTGTTCTTTTGGCAATTGTCTGTGTAACTCAAAAGTTACATGCAATTTTACTGGATCATTAAACACTTTGTTATCACAAACTGAACATCGAGTGAGCTTTAGTAATCTGCAAGCTGTGGCCTATCAAACATATATTCTGGTGAGTCACTTAAACTGCAGTTTGCGACACATTAACAGCTATAAAGGTGTTCTTAAAGTTAGAGTATTGCTAAAAAAACTCACATCGAGAATGAAGTATCACTTATCTTGTAATTTTCACATATCGGCGCCAGCATTGCCATGTCTGGTAACACTTTTGTTGCGCATTTTTTCTTCGACGATTTTAAATTTAATGCTCACTACCATTTTTCTTTGATAGTTATATATTCCAAAGAATGTTTCTTGTAGGTTCGATGTAGCTCTTCTCGGGTGCTGATTTTATTATCTATTATCTAATCTGAGTCCTAAAGACTCAATGAAAAAGAAAGTCACAGAGTCTAAATATAGAGAAGCGTTTGGTGAATCTTTTGTATCAATTTTAGTTTTTCTTTTATTCAAATCGCTTATAGAAATGAAAAAATAATGAAAATCAGATCAGATTGACTTTGAGGCTGTGCTAATTGTCAATTGAAAGCAATGCATGAGTTTTTAGAAATTTACTGATATTTTATCAATATTATCAGATAAAAAAAACTTGTAACTTGAAGGGTTTTCATCAGTTTAACAGAAATACTAGTTGAAACAATTACTCAATGGTTTTCCGCAAAACAGATGCGAAATGAATTTCAACCATACAAGTTTCGTTATGAGAGCAACAAAGGACATATACCGCTTTAAACGAAAATTCCTTACAATATTTATTGCTATATAATCATATAAGTTTCGCACTTGCTAGAATTGTCTTAATTACCGCTTTACCTACAAGCCGTTTTTCTTGAGCTGTTCAAAGATTTAACACCAGCAAAAGCAGTCTAACGACTCTCTTGAATTTTCTGATTATATTAACGTCCTTAACGAATAAATACACAAAAACAATAACAACAACTAAAATTATGACTAACGAGACACAACTTGGCGCTAGTAATTAAAACAATAGGCCATTAGCACGATTGTGTCAAATAGTATAGCTATCAGAATGCTTTGCTTATTTTCTTTTGTAAAACAAATTAGTGGCAGTTGTTCTACTATTCTCGAGAGGAAACAAAAAATTGAATAAGAAGAAAAGATGTAAAGCATTCCGGCAGTAAAACAACGTCATCATACTAATGGCTTTAATATTAAGTTCAACTAAACTACAGGCCGATAAAAGACAAAATAACAAAATAAAACAAACAAACGAAAACAAATATTTTATTTAACGTCATTGCAAAGGAAGTGGTTGCTTATTCTTTCTCGCCACTGAGTGGATAATGTTTAATCGCTCGACTGCTCAGATTTTGGCGTAAAGTCAAATTTGCAGAGGGAGGAAGACCGAGGACCCGGAGAAAAACCCTCGGAGACAGATCGAGATCGACAAATTTCAGAGATTGGAGGTCCGACTGATGACCACTACGCCAACCTTATTCGCCTTGAAATTGTGCATAATATGTGAGAAAATAAAAAACTACGATTGCTCGTAAGGCAATTGTCAATAGAGGCTTTGCATGATCACGTTACTCGGAATATTTCTTAAAATATTTGACATTTTGACTTTATCACAGTATTTCTTTGAAGGCACTGCTGTCAATACCTGGTATTTAACAACTGCATGCTAAAAATAATTTTTGCTTGGATTTAATGAGTTATGCAAAAAAAACACCTACTAATTTGAATATTTTGGATTTTGATTCATAATTTGTAAACTATTAGCAAATTTCATGGTTTATATTTTAGAAAATGTCTTATATTAAAAGGTTTATCAGAAAAAGGCCTCAAAATGACTTGTTGGCTTTACACACTCTCTAAAATCTAGTTAACTTTTAAAGGCAGCCATGATATTGATAGTGGGCAGCCTCCTGCCAACTGTCGTGGCCGCTTCATGTTTCATCTTAAAATATCTTCCAAAATGTTAAAATTTTTAGTCTTTTAAACACAAAATCTCAAAAAGCACATAAAGTTAAGCAACTTTCTTGATTCAGAGCATAAGATTTTTAAGTTTCCCAGAAATTTATGCCAGCAAAACCAAATTATGCTAATGAGATTTAAAGTTTTTTACATAGGCTCATTAAATCGGAACAAAAATTATATTCAGCATGCAATTGCTCAAAACCAGGTAACGACAGCATTGTCTTCAAAGATATACTGGTCAATAGCAGAAGTAGTGTCAAAATGATGAATGTTTTAAGAAGTACAGTAAAAACCAGCGCGTATAAGAGCCTGGATGTTGTTTCAACCTAATCACGTTCTTATATCAATGGTACTTAAAGTGAATTTCGGCTACCAAGGTTCTTCAAATAGGTTCTTATATCACTTTCATAGAAAATTCTAGTATATAATTTTCTAACATTAAAAAGTATCATCTCATACATTAACATCATGCCTAAAGGAACTAGAGGCCGGTTTGTACATGCATGATCAGGAAACGGCTTTGATATTAGCAGAGTACTGTGATTTACTTGCAAATACTAAGACGTAGGAGGATTTATTGGAATGATGACACAATAGGCCTTGGTACAGTACAGTGCTTTGGCTTTAAAGAAAAAAAATGTGTTAATTAGAGTGCATTTTTAATATTAGCAGATGATAATCTTCATTCAGCAGTTTCGACTCATAAAATTTAAAGCAATTCAACTGATAAGAACCTAACTTAAAGTTTTAGCCTAACAGGTTTTTAAAATCTAGGTTCTTAATATACGCGGGTTGCTATTGTAGTAAAATAATGGCTCCATCAGCATCAACATCACCACTAGTGAAATACACCCTGCCCGAAAAAGTGAAAAAATCGATGTGTAATCCTTGTAATTTCCTGTTGCAGTTTCCCCAAGCAACTGATGATCAGAGACTGAAGGGTTTTTTTTTAAAATGCACACTCCAACTATTATCGTTGGAGAACGAAATTCTATCATTTATAAATAAATCTTAAAATTTGAAGTAACGGTTGATTTATTCGTCGCCAGAATTAAGACGCTGACAAGTGAGAGCCTTTTTGATACTTGCCTTGAACGAGGAACGGCAAAGCATTTCCTAATCGGCGTTTTATACGACGTTAGAAACATTGAGCATAATAATTTATTTTTGTCAGTGATTGCAGTGCATAAAGCACAAAGATGTCTGTCGTGCTTAACCTCCATGACTCGTGGCGACTAATTTGAAGTTTAAGCCTGCAAAACTACTTGCAAGCTTTCAAAAATTCGTTATATACCCTGGCTCAGGAAGCGAGAGAGCGGCTGACTTGAGATCGCAAAGTACGTACAGTTTGCTTATCTGAAAATCTCGCGAGATGGCCTGTCGCGACATGTTACAGCACAGTGCATCGCAAGCATCGTATTACATCATTTGAAAGATATAATCGCAATATTATTGGTAGACTCACAAATGTTCATTGTTTTTTATTCTCATTAATGGCAATGTGCAGCTTGTCATGGCATGGTTGGCGACTTAATCTCGAGTAATCTGTAATCAAAATGCTAATTTTTACTGGCACTAAAATGCATACTGATTTTGTTTCTTTAACTGCGCATGCACTCAATCAAAATTCACTACGCCAAATTTTGTCAGGTTAGCCTTAGGTTCCCGATTTGTGACAATGAAAGCAGTTAGAATGTATAAAAAAGGTGCGATTATAATATTGCGTTATGTTTTCAATTTTAAAGCTTAATTTAGTGGCTAGGTATTTTTTTACAAAAGACAAACCTATGGCTATGTTTTCAATTTGTCTGCATTGTATGTAAATTGAAAGAGGCTAATGATCGGGATAAGAAAACGGAAGTAAACTGTTATTAAAAATTAGCATTTCTGAATGATTTTATTTCATTGGTGTTTTTTTTTGTTCACAATAACAAAATTGTTTTTTCATTGAAACGCAGTTAGACCCGAAACAGTTTGGGGTTACGGCAAGTTGTGCCAGCCAAACCGAGAGGCCAGTCCAAGAAATCATCCTTTGAATTGAAACAATATTTATTTATTTCAAATTTACTCCCTGACTCGATATTCTTTTTTTTAAAAAAGAAACAGAAAGAAGACGGTTATCGGATTGTATTTATCATGCAAGCAGCTGTCATTTCCACCGTGGTGTCTTCAGCCGCACGAAGCAACCAACTGAAGTCTTTTACGCCAGCTGTATTCTCGTTTACTCCAAATTCTCCTAGCAGCGCTTGTCACCACTGTTCGCCTGTACTGAGCCCGAAGCATCACAGAAAACACGATGCTTCTTCCATCGACTACAAAAGTTATACATTTCACCCTTCATCCCATCAAGGAGAACGCGAAGTCTTGCAATCTCGTTCTAAATCCTCGGAAGTAACTACCAAACCAAAGACGCAGAAACCTCTCATCAAAGACTTGGCCCGAGATTACATGGTGCAGGAGAATGAAGAACAAGAAATGTTAAAAAAAGGAGAACCAAAGCAAGAAAGTAAAAGCGAGAAAAAGGTGGTAAAAACAACTCACTCAAAAACTCGAAGCTCCAAAAAACGCGGAAAGCATTGTGTTATTTTTTGAGTTAAATGCTAGCTGCTGTTTTTCGCCTTTGATGATGTAAAGTCAGACTGGTCTACTAATGAAACCGCCACAACCGGCACGCTTATTTGTATTTTAAAGAGACAATTTTCCTAACAGATTTAATTGTAAAATCTTTTTGACTAACTCCGATACTGAACGAACAGTTAAAAAGGCCCTAGTTCGCTTGGAAATCTCGGAAACGTTTCGTAAAAGAGTGGGTAATACTTATGAAGTTAAACTGAGGTTAAATCATTGGTGATTGGATTATGCATGGTACTTATGAATACAGCTATTGCTTCCTTGCATTTACGTTAGACCAACAGCAGAAAATATGCTATTTGTACTGATTAGATATAGAGTTTGATTTCCATGTTAAAGCTAAGTCAGCAAAAGGATGAAATTTAATGGTGTATATGCTGTTGAATTGAAATGGTTGTCATTTGTTCAAAATCTCTATTCCTGGTGATTTCAATTCTAAATTTTTGTCACTTTCCACAAAGCGATTTCATTGCTAAATCAGTAAATGAATGACGTTTAGCGCAGATTCTAAAACTAATTGCATGAACAAAACAAACGAATTCAAGATAAATGACTGAGTAAAAATTTGAGAAAATAATCTCAAGAAAAGTTCCATGCAAAGGCAAAGCATTTTTTATTTTGACGTATGTGTTATTGTTAGCAAATGTGTGTTTACTGCTAGAATAGGAAAGCACTTAAAGAGGAGTGAATTTCGTAAATTGTGTTTCTGCTTTTGATTTAACTTCTTCTGACTTCTGTGAATATCAGGTTAAAAGAATAACTCGACGCGACACACTTGTATTATAGGAACGTTCAGTGGCGGCTTCTCGACTTCATTTCAAAACAGATAGTTTTAAAGTGCATAGTGTCTCCTATTAAACAAACTTGCTAGAAGAAATGTCTGGTTTAGTTCGAATGAAAGTAAATAAATTATACCTAGATGAAAGACACAAAACCGAGCTCGAACAAATCATTACAATATGAGTAGTTTCTTCTAAGATTACGCAACTAGTTGCTTATGACATGCATAGCCATAGTCATAGAATTTAGCGTGCGTTTAGTTAAGAATTACGCAATTTCACCAACGTAAAAACTATGTTTTCTGCGATATTATAGGAGTAAGGCAACTGAGATCCTTTGAAGGAAGAAAAGTAGCTTAAAACATTATGAAGGGAGTCTATTCATTTTCTATTTGAATTCTTTATATAAACGTGACGTTGAGAAATGATGGCGAAGAGCTTATATTTTAATTCGTACGCTGTACAAATTCATGAAAATATATGTTTCTCGATAATGTTCTGCAGAGTTCAGTACAGCATTACCGATAATCTTGGCAGTTATATATTACATGTTTTACAAGTAAGGTTTTAAGCTACGTGTCAGTTTAAACAGAAAACCGTGATCGATATTTTGGACAATCATTTGTCAACTTTTTTCGTTGGTTTCACAATTGTGAATTAGGAAAATTCAACTGCTGAACAAACAAACAACTATACTTGCAAATTTAAATATATCTAGAACATTTGAAGAACCTTGAAGCTAATAAATTTGAGTAGGACGTGGCTCTTCAGTTAAACATGGCTCGGCAGCTTCCATTGCCATTTTCATTAGATTCGGTTAGTGTAAGTTCACGGACTCTGTTGGGGTGGAGGTTGACTGTTATTCAGAATATCGCAGCCCTATAGCTTTCTTGCAAAAACGAATGGGAAAAATTGAAAATGAGGAAAGACAATAAGATCAAGACAGCAACAAAAATATCTTTGCACTGGAAACTAATTTTTAGCTTTTTAAAAATTAAGACTTTGCAAAAAGGTCAGCAGTTGTGTGACCCGCAAGTACACCCTTTTTTTTATAAGGTTTGAATGTGTTGTGGCAATTGTAAAACCGATTCTTCGAGCTTCGTCGGCTAATTATCATTTATACACAAACTGCGTTCACAGAATATTCAACCAATCGCTTGGAGCTCTCTATATGATAGGCAGCAAAAAGTTCACCTGAATTATGCGGTAGAAATTAATAGCCCCAAAACCACTCGGAAGAATGGGCCCACACATTTTAAGCGTGCATCCATCCGATAAACATTAACTTTTTATTTTCTTTTTAGATTAAGTATTCATGCAAACATAAAATGTGTCTAAATATGGGGATGAAGTTGTTTTTATAATAGCTTAGAACGAAATAAGAAACTTAATTTAGGAAGAATGAAGTGGATTGGTAAAGAATTAATACGCTGGTCATTTGATCCATCAAAATATCATACCTATTTTCGCTCTTCTCCGACAGACAGGGGAAACGCATTACGACCGTAGCACATAAGGTGACTGAACTATTTTGTGCGGGCTCATGCTAGCCCTAACTAGCTAAGCCAAGCAAATGATCTCAAAATGTCAAATTCAGTTTGGCTTAATGAATTTAGCCTTAACTAGAACCGAAGTTGGTCCTGAATTAAAATTGCTTTTGTCTGTTTTGAACCACTCAAAATTGGCATTCAGGCCTTATCTACCGCAAGGCTTCACGGATCCAAAAATTCTGAGCGCTGTTCTCGTTTGATTTCAATGCAAGCCCTAGAAGCAAAAACAAATTCAAAACGAAAACGTTGTAAGTTTGTTTCTGAAATCTTTGTCTTCTTCATTTTTACATTGATTTTTGTATGATTAAATCTTAACACAGAAAAGATAAGTCTTAGGGAATATTTCATAATAACCGCTTTTTTCTGCGTCCTAATGTACTCGGTAATGCCTTACATTTTATTTCAAATGGCAATAGTATTTTTTTCTCCACGCTGATATATGCAATAAAGTAAATGGCAGTATTCAAGGATCAGTTACTGGATGTGAGTGGTTTGTTTACAAATACACCCACGAGCTGGCGATATAATGAACACGAAATTCGAAGCGAAGCAAAGCATTAAGTCTTAAGAACAATTTCGAGCTCATTATATCGCTAGCAGGTGGGTATATTTGTAAATAAACTACGAACTGAAAGTATCTAACCCTTTTTTAAAATATGCAATCTGAGTTCACTACATTGCAAGGCGTGATACATGATTTAAAAAACTTGAAGCAAGAGCTTGGACAAACAAAAATCTTTAAATTCAATACGTACCTAATTAAAATAGTATAATAAGTTCAAATAGAATAAAATAGAAATCACAAAAATCTGTACATGAAGAAAGTTAAAAAATAGAACTTTTAAAAATTAACGCGAAGAAGATAGTGTTCAGATGCAAGTAGCGAAGCGGCATTCACTGAAATTTGTCAAAAGCTGAAATTAAATTGTAAGGGCGGCGGAACTGGGGGGCCCCCAATAATTTGGTTGGGAGGGCAGGCCCCCTCAATAATAATCTGGCTAAGAACAGCAACTTTTTTAAAATAAAAATTTCAGATTTTATGTACTCAATAATAGATAAATAACTCAGAGTTCATCGAAACTGATAATT
>JANCMA020129947.1:0-14421 GCA_024336925.2 Zoanthus solanderi
ATGAAAAATGTTGAAGTATCATGTAAACAAATGCAGTAATTTGTATGGAACCGGGATGAACTCGTACCGGAATGAATTTCGTTCCGGTATCATGTAAACACCGCCTTAGTACGCGATATTTGTTGAGAGAGACCCCGATGGATTGTTCAGCTAATAAAGAATTTTTGCCTGCAGAGTCGCTCGAAATAGTTATCAAACATATACAGAGTTTGAATTTATTAGACTTTAAATGAATCAAACTAACCTGCTCTTCGCTTTGCGATGTTTTATTTGAACCTTGTTTCATAATACGTCCAGTCTGATCTCTAACTGGATTACCAAATCCCTTACCCCAGGGTTCATAGTCTTTTTCCTGTTTGACAAAAGTGTTGAAACATTTTTTTAAGTTGTCGTATTCGTCCTGGGAAGATATACTTAAAAATATGTGTAAAAATTCGTTTTATAAAATAATTTGGACAGTACGTGCGTTTTGATTGGTCTACAAGTGTGTTTTTATAGCGAGTTGTGAGAATTTGCAGTACACGCTTAATATATCGTCTTTGTCTTTGTTAAGATTGAAAATGATAATTTTATAAAAGAAATAAATTATGTTGTCCGTGCCTCCATAGCCTGTTGAAAACCTCGGCAAAACTTGTGAGAATTCTCGAGCAGGTGAAAACCCTCGACTGCGTCTCGGGTTTTCACTGATCTGCTCTCAAATTCTCCCAAATGTTCGCCTCGGTTTTCACTAGGCTATGAAGGCACGGAAAGCATGTTTTGTTTCTTAATTAATGTATTAAAAACTGAACGTTTTCCAACCATCTAGTTCATCATCAGAGCTGTACATGGACTACGAGTTGCTTTTTTTTAAAGTTATAATCTGCGAAAGACAGAAAAAACTGAGTACAAAGAAACTATCTATAATATAAATATCAATTAATCGGGTATTACCCCAATTTTCGTCATTCAACAGTGAACCTAAATGTTAAACTTGTCAACTTGTCCATGTGAAATAATTGAATAACAAAATTCTCGCGCTCTTTGATCATTTAGAAAGAAGCACTGAAGAGGAGTTTTGGTCGCTAAAGCATGTACTTGATAACATCAACTATGGATGTATTCAGATAAGTCCTTGTTATCTTCGATAATCACGGCACTCCCATGATAAAAATACCAAACCTTTTCTAACTCAGAAAACGTTGGCAGGTATGGAACGTTACAAGTTCTGGGAAAATGTCCTTATGATGGCAAAAGAAAAAATTGATTAAGATTTTCTTCATGGTGTAATTTGAGTTTAAAGTTTGGAAAAATCACTTCCGGATTAATCTCGACAGAGCGATGGTAGGCTGGTAACTAACATATTATTTTATGCTCTATGACGTCAAAAGCAGAATTTAGTAATGAGAGTTCGGTCTATATATCTTTTAAATTTACGTAAAAGACACCATGCTACCATATTTTTTTTAAAAAAACGGAACAGATATATAAAAACAGCCTCTTACTACTAAATTCTGCTTTTGACGTCATGGAACAGAAAACAGTATGGTAGTTACCAGCCTCCCATCGCCCGGTCAAGGTGAACCCGGAAGTGAGTTTTTAAAACTTTAAAAGCAAATTACACCAGGAAAAACATCGTAATCGAATTTTTTTTTTGCCACCACCATTAGAAGGAAAGGACATTTTATATACAAAAATAAAAACAAAAAAAAAACCCACAACTGATATATACACTTGAGTCATTAACCCTTTCAGTCCCAGTCAGTTATCAACATCTAACTTCTCCTTACATAACTTATACAAAATGAGACATTTTGTAATAAGAAAATGAGGATTGATCAAACAAAGGAAACTACTTAAGATGAAAAGTGAAATTCTCCCAAACTCGTTTAATGAAAAGTATGGTCTCTAGTTGGGAGAATTGACCAATAGGTCTGGGACTGAAAGAGTTAATTTGAACAACTGGGCCCAGGTGGTTAGAGCGCTGCACCGGTATCGCAGTTGTCAGGGGAACGAATCCCATATTGAAGGCACTAAAGTGATGACCACTTAAGGTGGGTTTTCGTGCATTGAAAGTTTAATTTAGTTAAACAAAGTATGTACGGCGGTAAAGGAATTTTAACGGTCGTAATATTCTGATTTTTAAAGAAAGTGGACTCAAGTACGTTAAACAAACCACGAAATTCTCAAAACAAACAAATTTGTTTAAGTTACACCATTCTATCGGCTCTTGTAACTATGGCAACCGTCTAATAAGCACATGACCAATACTAATTGAAAAAACATAAACTAATTAACAACCATGCCAAATTTGAAGCTAAGCGGGATGATAATTGCGGGGTATTCTGGAGTTACTTAGTACTGAGAGTATCCGTATAGCCACCCGCGTATAGTTTATAAGTTACATTTTGGGAAATCTTTTTTCTAAACCAGCAGATTAAAATGGCAAACTCATACCTGAACAGTAATTGTTTTATCACCCGCAACAATGGCAAAACTAGTGTTTTTTATAGGCCTGATGCTGTTGAAGAAGGGCCGGCATCCCTGATCCAATTTTTTTTCAAGTCGAAACCCTGGGTATATAAAAAATAATTCTCAATGAAATATTGACATAGATATAACTTTATTGTTGGTATGTTGGAAACTATGACATAGGGAAGAAAGTGAATATACGATGGAGATGGCTGGGTAACATTTTATTATATGCGATGGTGTTGGGGTAATATTTCATAATATGCAATGGTGATGGGGTCATGTTTTAGTATTTGTAATAATTATGGGGTAATATTTTATTTCTGTCATTGCGATGGTAATGAGGTAATGATATATTCTATTATATGCAATATAAATGAGGTAATCAGTCTCACTTCTTCTATATATATAGCTAGGCCGAATCCCGGTCGTTAAATCGCCGCCCGTTAGAGAAGCTTACAATAAAGTTCAGGCGATTTAAAGTAATAGCAGAAAACAGGTCAAGAAATAAGACGATTGGTATTGTATGAGTGACCTAACGTGACTCAAAGCGATTAAAAAATATTTTAAAAAATGAAAAGCTATAATAACATCACATGTAAGGAATGCAAAAGGACACTACTAGAACCTAAGTTCCATGGAGGAATGTTGAGGAAAAAGAACGGGAATCGAAAAAAATAGATGTTAGGAAATACTTCGAAAAATGGCGACTGCATGTATCAACTGAACCTATATGAAAGGTTACTGGGGGAAAGAGTGTGTTCTAAAAGATGAAAGTCGAGCTGCTGTTTTCCTTGGTTGAACTGATCAAGTGCCTCAGGTTTGTTTGATGGCCATTTGGGATGGACTGGGAGTTAGGATTCTGGTGAAACTCATGATCATCAGTCAGAGAAAAAGTTATTGATCGCAGCTGATATGTTGCGGGAAAGAATTTTGTAGGCTAAACTAATTTAAACGTGTTTCAGCCAATTAGTGCATTCTGCGCGCATTTAGTTCATAACATAAAGTTCAATAATTACCAGGATTAAAACTTGTATTTTAGTTTGGAAACAAGAGGCTACTTGTATCCTTTACTCGCGGGCCCGGCGGACGGAAGGATTACCGCCGGTAAGAGGCTGGCAACTAGTTAATAAAATGAGCAACACCCGATAATTTACTTACTACGCATGCGCTTCAATATCGCGATACAAACAACAACAAAAAAGACACACAGCCGAATCCTTTAAATAGTCGAGGCCTTACCGGCCCCGAGTAACTAGCCATAGGCATAACCCAAAATATTTTCATAGTTGATACTTGCTTGTGTCAGGATCGTCTTTAGTTCCAGTGAATGACAGGTTTGCTGGTTTTCCTTCGCTGTCTAGGTGATATTTAAGATAAGCATTTGATAGATTGGACATTAGCCGTCGGAAGGATACAATCTGACCGATAAATTTACTCGATCTCGATGAACTACATTCTGCTTTCAGTGAGGGAAAGAACGCTGTCACAATCATTAACATCTATTACAAAGAAAAAAACAAAAAAAATATTATGTTAGTTTCTTTTGATTTTAATTTGCATGTGTTTTCACATTAAATGTAAATCATAAATTCGTCAAAAACACCAATTCCTATATCTATCTCTTTTTTGAAACATTATAAAAAATAAAAAAAGTCAAGTGGCAAGTGGTTTGCCACAGTGCATATGGAAACTTTTAAGTTTATAAAGTTATTTTCTATGCCTTCGCTTTGCTGGAGTCCAAAAAATTCAGAGCTCAGAAGTGTAATGATGTTTGTAATAGTATTTCTCGATTGCCCAAACTGCCCTTGAAACATTTGAAGCAAATTTAAAAAAGTACCATTTTTTTAAACTTAATTTAGGAAAATTTCCAAACTTCATATTGATAAGAAAACCGTTTGCATCATAAGTTAAGTTGGCTAACATGTATCGGGAAATGCAATCTTGCAACCCTTTATGATTCTTACTTACCACCGTATAGTTATCCATATTTCTGGAGTACGAACAAGAAAAGTTTAATTGTTCTGGCTATCAAGATGGGTTTATATTGACAAAAAAAGTTACGTAATGTTAACTTAAATATCCGAAGTTCAATTTCTTACTCTAGGTTCAGCACTTCGGAAGTTTGACTCCTACTTGTTGTGCAAGACTTAGTAAGGAGAACAGATGGAAATAATTCGGGTAGGCCCCCATTACGAACCTTTCTACACGTTTTTGAATACACCTCATTCAGTCTGTTTCAAAGCCAAAGGTGGTCATGATCATTTATGAACATAAGCTCTAGAATAGAAAAAGTATTTAAGTAATCCATGAAAAAAGAATGTCGTTGCTTCGGTTGTGTTTTATTTATTTATTTATTTATTTATTTTATTTATTTTTTTCATTATTAACTCTATTAATAATTTTTTGCTAACACTTAAAGGATAATTCGGAGCTGATACTTTAGATTGCTGTTTCGCTAGTCCGCTATGAGTATCATAAAAGTACCGTGTTATTTCCTCTTGCAGGAACCAATGAACAAGTTTGAATTAAATGACGATCGGACATTTATCGGCGCGGCAATTCTGTCATGCAAAGAAACAGAAGCTGGAGAAATTCCACCGTCTAATGGCGATTTCTGAGCTTCTGTAACATATATTTTTTTAGTCCTCCCACATAACAGAACCAATGGCTCGGGATCTTTACTTTTTAGCGCTACAATTGCTTCGGTTACTATGACCTAGTCCACTGGAAACAAGCAAGTTATATCGAGTTATATATTACAAACTTTAGAATATTCTTAAGCAAAAATAACAACTTTAGCTTTTGCCACAAAACTTAGCTTAGATATCTAACTGACTATCGTTTTCGTTGTCAGCAAAACAGAATGCTTTATTGCTGAAACAAACATGCAACAGAGCTATATGCTCTTTATAGCAATCCGGCCAAGTTTAGAACCAATTTTTTTCAATTCCCCTTAATGAACTAAAGGCACAGTGGAAAGCTAGCCCAATCAAGATTACTCCAGACAATTTTCCCCAGCTCTGAGCACATGTACAAAGTTCAAAATTCAAAATTCATTGCCTTTGGTTCAGACTTAAAACATTTAGCTCGTGCATACACGTTGTTTTCGAAACAACCAGCTTTTTTCATAACATTCTGGATGCTCGAAATCTTAACTAAAAAATCGGGATAAATTTTTGAAACCTAATTGTATTACAATATTTGGAGTAAAAAGGAACAAAAGTTTTTAACCAAACCTGACGTATTTTACATCAGTAAAATAAACATTATTTACGGTAACGGTGCCGGATATACTGAATAGTTGGTCTGATTACATAGCATTCTAAAAGACAGTTATCAAATTCTCTTAAAATGTTATTAAAATAATGTTGACATAAAACATGAAAAAAGAAAACGTGTGATGGATTTAAAATAACATTACAGAATTTGTAAACAAAAGGTAAATATTGTACACAAGTTTCCTAATTTTAGTTTAAGCGGGAAACATTTTATGATGTAGTTTCATCTGTTTAAGCGAAGACAGGAGCTGGTGTTGAATACGGAAAAGCTAAAAAGAAAATCGGAGTTCGGGCGTTTTAAACCGTGTTGTCATTTTATTATTTCTTTCGTTTTCAGCCCGGGTGATTTAATTTTTTGCCCTTTAAGACTGCTGATAAGGTTTTATTCACGTAGTTTGGTAACCGAAACTTACAGATGAAACGTTTAAACGGCGTATTTGCAGGGTGATAACCACAGTCGGAAGTGACATGCACGGCTTCCTGCCACTAGGAAACTTGCTTAAATTCGTGGTCTCTTTTGGCAATCAGTTTAATACACAAAATCAATATCGTTTTGTTTTATGTGAAGATCTAAAATGTTTGTGAGTGCCGAAGAACATTGCAGCGCCGATTCACCACAATTATTTTTTATTTGATCAAATTATGCATTTGTTTGTCCAAAAACATCAGTTACCGGCTGACATGTATTGTGCCAGTATGGCAACTTTTCAAGCCATTTTTGATTTTACAACACCTTCAACGCCTTCATCTTGAACTTTAGATATTGGTGATTTCAATTTCCCATTAAAGGGGCTATTTCACGTTATTTAGCATTTTTTTTAAAAATCCCATTCTGAGGCAAATATCAGTTTTGCCTTCAACTGAATCCCCAAAATAATGGTCTAGGTTTGTTATTTAAGACTATATTATGACGTTTATTCTGTTTCCTGTCATTTGTTGATACGGATGGCAAGGATGGAAATGGATTGAAACTCAGTGAAAAATTTATGCTAAACTTTTCAAGTTTTGATGTTATTTCAACAAAAAATACCAAAACCTTATTATGGGTTGCGCTTTTTAAATCATTTCATTAGATATTCATCTCACAGTTTATCAGGAATTTTTTGTGCATAAGTTAGACCACTAAGTAACGATTTAAGCAAAAAATTGACCCAAAACAACAAAATCGTTGTGACATAGCCCCTCTTTCTTAGCATCCAAGTTTCGGGAGTTGTTTTCGCGTTTGATAGTCAAGACTATAAATTATTTCCTAGTGGGAAATTATCTTTAAGCAGGATAAAAAGATTCAAACATCAATATAATAAAGAAAAAAAACTATTCTAAATACATTTTAAAAAAAACATTAATTTACTTGTAAACAACTGTTTTTAAACTTTTGGCTAATGTTAGTCATTTAAAACAAACTTACTGAAGAGAAAAGTCTTTAAGAATTAACAAACTTTAATTATATAAGATACACCCAGGCTAAGATTTGCCAAAAACTTGAGAACAAGCTAATAACAATCACCAGACTATAATTTTGATCAGACAAATTTAAGAAGAATTATATTTAATTCTTACACACAGATTAAGATGTACATGTAAGTTCATAATTACATTTCTAACGGCTTTTTTCAATTTTGAATAGCAGCCGAGAATATTAACAAAACCTTGAATGCTCCAACGCGTTGCATAATGTACGATTCTGTAAGATAAAACTTTTTGTTTGAAATCTGTTCAGTTTTGCAGCAATATTATGATATAAGGCTACTCCACTACGGCAAATTTAGTGCAGTTTGGAAATATTAGGAAATAAGAACAATTTAAGAACAATTTGAGGCTAAAATTGCTAAAAAGTTAAGAACCGAGCGCAGCCTCAACCGATAGTTAATGGTTCCTAGAAAAAAAAGCCGGTACAAAATTTTTTGGGTTTTTTATCACAAGCCATGTTGCAGATTTTAACTACTTCCGTTTCTAAAGCTGTTTGTACTATTAACTACGTAAATAGAGTTTAGATTATTTGCTATTTTAAAATTCCCTGAAGAAGACACAGTACTTGAGAGACCGGTAAGAAAATATACCAGTTTTAAATTTCAATAAGACAATAACGTTGTTTTTTAAAATGTGTATGGGTGACTAATTCTGACAGTATAATCGTTTGTGAGAGAAGTAAAACCCAGCACAGTTGTTTTTTCGTGGGAAATTATCTGTAAGCAGAATAAAAAGAGTCAAACATCAATATAATAAAGAAAAAACTATTCTAAATACACAATATTCTGAAGAAGACACAGTACTTGAGAAAACGGTAGGAAAATATACCAGTTTTAAACGTCAATATGACAGTAGCGTTCTTTTTGTTTTCTACCTTCTTTTTATAGTGCTGCTTACTAGTTTAAATTTTAAAAATTAATTATAACACAATCAGTTATTTTATAATCTTATTGTTTTCATGACTATATTCTTTAGATGTTGTACTAACAATGTTGGGCTGATGAGAACACTACCAACCACTCTCAACTATAAACTATGTTCCAGCTTAATATCAGTGTTTTGTAGATATTTTTTACCAGACCCCGTTATTTATGTTCAGCATTTCTCAGTCAACTTATCGATTTATAGTATATACAATTCTTTACATAGTTTAAGCCCGTTTTGTTAGTTCCGTTTCGTTTTTGGAAATAATAATCAGCGATGTTTCAGCCGGCTCTTAGCTATAATCTAATTTTTGTTTTAAACATAAATTTATGTAAATATTTTATTTGTAAGTGTAATGTCCCAGAGTATTAAATACAAGGAGTTGAATTCCAAAATTGACAATCATTCGGCAAATTCAGACTGAAAAAGAGATGAAACAGAATGCAATCTCTCTATTTAAATTGCTTGCAACAGATTAGGACAATTTTAGATGAATAAAGCTGTAATTACTTGTAATTAGTTATTCCAGTTATTTGTCGTCAATGCAATGTTTCCATGCAGCATTTTCGGTCTTTTTTCAAGATAACAATAAACCGGAAAATGCATGAAAATTCATTTGTCAAGGTTAGAAATAAATCATCACTGACAGCTACGGTAAGAAACCTAAATATTGGCTGTTTCAGAGATAAATATATTTATGTCCAAAATCTCTCGAAAACTTATTGATATCCAAGCTTTAGCTGACAAGAAAAAGATTTGATAGCGATAAGTTTCCTACAGCGCGTTGGACTCCTCAAAATTTTTGTTTTGCGTAGACTGATAGACTTGAGATTTGTCATGAATGTTAATTGGACTTCGTACTTTCATTTAACACTAATCACGTGACAATTATTTTAAAATGATGATGGCCGCCATCTTGGATTAAATTTCTATTTTTGAGATTTTGTCGAAAACTGAGAGATATTATAAGAAATGTATATGAAATACCGTTTTATGTGATAGAAATGCAAAATACTGGGAATAAATGAAAAGTAACGATTATTTTTCCATTTTTAGAAAAAATCTTCAAAAGTTTTATAAAAATCCAACTTTCGTGACTTGCTGTGATAACGTCATCAATGGGCAAAGCATCATTGCTTCTAAAATGGTCGAGGGACTCGGACGAGTTAGTTGCAAAATCAGTGTTATAACGTTACTTATAACGTCATCAATGATGACGTCATTTAATTAATGTCAAAACATGTATTCATTATCAAGGAACAGTTGTGCCAAAACTGGGTCGCAAAGTCCAAACACAAACACAAATTAATATTCAACTTACTAACAGTCGTTTTCGAAGTGTGCCAGGCAAAGGAAGGTGAGCTTCGAAATTGGGCCCATGAAGTCGGGCCGGTGATTTGGACGAATTTAACCCATTTTGCCCTTACAATTGGGTCATTAGCAAACTAATGCAACTTGAATGAAAGAAGAGAAAACAATTTTTAAGCCCTCGGCGGGAATCGAAACCCACATCTTCGGTTTACTTGTCCGACGTGTTAACCACTACACTACAAGGACTAACCACGCTGGAGACGCAGCCAGTTAATGTAATGTATGGATAACTGCAGGGATCCCAAGGCATTATTTTCTCTATGGATAAGTTGAACACCGTAAATTTGGGTACGCATAGAACTAATAAATGACATGAAAGTATATTAAATGCGTTCGGTGTATGTATATAGATTGAAAGAAGAGAAAACAAGTTTTTAAGCCCTTGTCTTTTCTTTCAATCTATATACATACACCGAACGCATTTAAATTACTTTAATGGAACTTGAATATTCTGGCAGCTTTGCCCATTGCAGTTTTGCCAGCAACACAACAAACACCTCCTCTCTTTATTTTTTCCCCACTATCAGCCTTATGGAAAAGTTGTTTTGTGCAGCCCTAGGCCCCTGATTACGTCACAAGCTATTGCTACGTGGCATTTTGGACGCGCCGATTTTGTCTTACACATGCATCTCAAACTATTTTGAAATGTTACATTTTTCAAATGTGCAAAAATATTTTATAGGCATTTTAAATTGGATATCGCGAGTTACGGGAGTCATTAAGAGCGAGCGAAAATGGATTTATCGATTGCTTTGGTAAATTCTAAAATAAGCTACGCTACAGCGATGAGACCCAATGAGGACGTTTACAGCTGCTTATGGCAAGAAAAATTGTACCTAGGCCAGGACTCGTTGTCTGCGGGGCAAACTCCGCACTCAGTTAGGGGTCTCTCGTAGACAGACAAGGTCAGTTTTATTTGGACGTTTTCTTTTCATACATACACAGAAGGTACTTGGAATTCTTAAATCAAAGAAAGGATAAGGATGCTTCAGGTTCTATGGACAACTGATTCAGGTTATATGGACAACGATTCAGGATCTATGCCTTGGACAACTGCCTCATTTTACAATCGTCCACAGGGCTCCCTCATTCGTAACTTTCCTAACTGGTACCCAGAATGCACTGTGTTCCGAATAAGCAGAGCTTGGTAACCGATCGTGGACGATCGCAAACCATAACAAGAAAATGTTTCTACGGTTTTGGACCCAAACTTTGGCCGGATTTTAAGCAAAATTATTTGCCATGTATGTTGTTTTCAAAAGAAAACCATTTTTAAAATTGAAATACAATCAGCAGTGGTGCTTGTAAGGTTATTCCATTCATGAACCAGCATGGAAAGTGAGTATCGACCATTGTAGCTAAAGCTAATATTGGTTGCTGGGACTCCTCTGAGACTAATTATGAGAGTGGAATTCCGTCTTTAGTAAAAGAACACCAAACAAAAATTGACCGATTAAGAGGAGATTTTGAAACTGTTCCCACTGGTAGCTCTGCTATATTTGTGTTTAAGTTTGACAAATATGTTTTGCGCCATTTTATTTCAAGAACCATTTTTTTTATACCTGACAGCCGAAAATGATGCCCAAAACGGTATATACCCTGTAGCCGAGTACGGAATTAAAACAGCCATTAACTCGGAGGACGGAAATGAAATTTTAGAGACTAAATACCGTCATGTACCTTGTTACAAAGTAGCATTTGTTGGGGTGGTTCACTTTTTTTACTTAATCGGCAAATTTATATTTTTAAGTCTTCTGTATGTGTAACTTCTCCATCGCCATCAGCCAACTGCTTAATGATTGAGCCCAAACACGGTTCCTTAGGGCAGTGTAGCTCAGGGGTAATGTTGCTGGATTTGTATGTGATTGTTCCACATACAAATGCCACTCTGGCCATGCACTGTCTAGATTTGTTTTTCGCCAGGGCTTTCAATAAGATTTGACGTAGATGGTTAAAGTTCTGGAATAGATGGCGAGAAGCTGATATTTCTCATTTTATTTACACAATCTAAGTACAGTAGGTGGCAGATATATGTCAAGTAGGTGGTGAAATTTGCTGGCTTCAGGCTCTTATTGAAAATCCTGTTGGTGATACCTGAATCAAATCTACTTTGCTTTGGAAATAATAAACAACTACTTGGAATGGTTACAGTTTGTTTCACCCCATTGTTTAATGCTGATTAATAAAATAGATAACAGTGACACTGTAAAGTACTGTTACAAATAAGTTTATGGCTATGTTTTAATTTAAGATCTGTTTTATAATAACAACATTTGAATTGCTGCTAGAACTTGTACTGCTGTGGATGGCAAAATTGGTAAGAACTCTTTCTCTGGACCACACGGTCTCCAGTTCGATGCCCTGCTCTGTTGAGATTTGAATATTTTGTGCAACCTTTTTTTTGTCTATTAAGCGAACTCAGCTTTCCATCCTTCTGGGGTTAGGTTCTGCTAGGAGCAAACCTGTGATGGATTAGTGTCCCTTCCAGGGAGAACTAAAAACTCTCATTGGCTTGACACAGGCTTCAGAAATTGGAGATAAGCGCCGATTCCATGGGTGCCTTGGCTTGTAAAGGATTTAGCTTTTAGCTAGGACAAAAGTAAGAGACCATGTTCAGCCATATTAGTTTGTGCTAGCTTGGTCATATGAATATATTTACAATGACTTTAATAAGTAGCTCTCTGATTTGTTTGAGGTTGGAGTCCAACAGTTAATGTTGCTCGATTTTTACAATTAATTAAAAAGTGTACCTTATTTACATGACACTTTATAAGTACTGTATGTAAGTTTCATGAATTTCAGCTGATTTCTATATAATGATTTCTATTCTGAGCAAGGGTCAATTAAGCATGGAAAGTGGGAAAGATCAAAAGGCAAACCACTGCAGATGCAAGAAGAAGTGAGTTAAATCCAATATTTTAATTATTAAGTAAACGTTTTTAATTGAAGGGTCTGGTGCAAAAATGGCTTAAGTGACATTTGATGAAGTTCTCAACTCTCACTAGATTATCCCTCTTATCTCTTCATAACCTTTGGGAGAATTCAGCATTTCATACAAAGTCACATTGTTTTTGTATTAGACAAAAATGACATAAAAGAATTTTGATGAAGCTCTTATTTCTCCCTACATTATCCTCATTATCTCTTCATAACCCTTGGGAGAATTTAGCATTTCATCAAAAGTCACTTATATTGTTTTTGCACTAGACCCTTCAATTACAAGACAGGGCTCCATAAGGAAAGAACATTTCTCAAAGACCATTCTCCATTCACCTGTTGTCCATTCCACAGTCATTTGCTGCTTGATTCCAAGCATAGGAAAGTCTGTGTTCAGGGTTTTCAGTAGAAGCCGGCAACCAGTGGAATTCTGCCGGTTGTGCAGACGAAGGTAGCCACCTGTAGTGGCTGTAATGTTTCTCTTTGACTTAAAAACTGTGCATGTAAAAACAAATTATATGGCTTGTTCAAAACAAATTTTTGCATCAGTTTTCTGGTTAGCAAAGATGAATGAAATCTAGTACTGGAATCCATGTCTATAAGCACATCTATAGGTGATGATAATTGACTGAAAATGCAGTCACCTGTTGATACATTTTGGCTGCCTGATAAAATTGGTACTGAGAACCCTGCATGTTTCAAAAGAAAATTTCAAGTCAGGTGGAAACCTGTTTAAAAGAAGCTGGCTGTTTGTGTCTAAAGATTGTGCTTTTTTTTGTGATGGTGAATCAGCAATGCCTTAATTATTTATAGCAACTTCCACATAAATGTGGTGTTGTGTGGTATTGTACATTTTGTACTGTTAGTGGTATAATCAATAATCTTTTGTAATGAATCAGATCTTCATACTATATTATGAACAATTAGTCAATATCAAAAATACCATTATAATACTCTTTGTTTATCCAATCAAAATGTTGCGTAAGCATTGTTTCCAGTTTCTCGTGGGAACATCACAATTCCCAAGAGAAAATAAAAACAATGCTTACAGTATGCAAAATTTGGGTAGACAAACAAAGAGTATTATGGTATATTAGATATTGGCTAATTGAAATTTTAATGAGTAGAAGGTATTCAGTCTTAACCACAGGGTTTAATACAGCTGTGATTTTTGAGATACAAAATGTAATGCTCACTGCTGAGATCAGTTATCTGAATATTTTGATATAACTGTAAATGAAACAAATGAATGTGTTTGTTTTTGTGATGGTAAAAAATGCTTTAATTTAAAATTTTGTTGTGTAAAACATCTCAGTTAGCATGTTTTCTTGCCTCATCAGGCTGCAACATCTGTCAAAGATGGAGTTGACCCAAGTTATGAAGAATATCTTTTGCTTCTTCAGAGGAAAAACAGGTACTAAATGCATGATAATTATAAATAATATTGTATATATATGATAATTAGAATATTAAGTTAAAATTGTAATAAAAATTATTGTACTTTCAGTTGCAAAAATACAGCAGCCAAATAAAATACATTGAACTATTTTATTATCAGTTTTTAATCACACTGAAATACAATCTCAATCCTGAAGTTATTAATTGTCAATTTCTGTAAAGAAGTTTTCCTTTCAATATTTGAATACAATTGAGCTCATGGCAAGGTTGGGTTTGGAAACTGCTGTAGAAGTGATAAAGAGAAGTGGTTTGAGATGGATGGGTCACGTGTTGAGGAGGGAAGATGATGAACTTGTGAAAAGAGCATGGGATCTGGAAGTGGATGGCGTATGAAGAAAAGAGGAAGATCAAAGATTACATGCCTTTGGAAAGATATGGTAAAGAAGGAAAGCAGTAAGATTGGTCTGAAGGAGGAGGGTGTGCGAAACAGGAAGAATAGGCCATTTCCGAATTATGCTCCACTGCCGACAAACAGAAACATCAAGTCGAGGCCAAGTGCTAAAAGTACAGCAAATGTATGAAAAGTTAGCAC